>SKCR01008643.1:0-30175 GCA_019454045.1 Zanthoxylum bungeanum
CCCAATAGGCCCAATTACAACAATTCAAGCACAAATCCAATTTAAGCCTAAATAATTAAATTACACTAATCCAATTACGCAATTTAATTACCTAAAGTGCATTATATGATTAATCGACTAAATCAATATTTCCGAAGCACCAAATTAGTCCAATTAATCATGCTTAATTCATTATCATATGTCCAACACACAATTGAAAAATCAAACCCATCTACATGCTTAAAGGTCTCTCGGCCAAGGGAGTGATTTCATGTCTAATTCGGTTTCAATCCAATTAATCCGCAATCGACATTAAATACATATCCCGAATGATTTCCAATACATCCAATTATCAAAATCAAAATTTACCAAGACATTAGGGCATTAGTCACATTCGGCCAACTCAAAGATTTTGGGGTTTTGTCCAATTCGAAATCCAATCCAATTCGATTCAAATTAACATCAACATAATCGATTCTAACTCATCAAATGAATTAAAAATCAAAAAATCCAAGATCCCCAAAAATCATCAAACCATTCGGCCAAGGACAAATATTTGGGGAAAATAATTCCAAATCATTTTCATCAAATTAGTCCAACCAAAATGAAATTAAACATGTTATAAACATACTCAAACAAACAATTTATTCACATCATGCTCAAATCACATTTACCCAAATTTTAAATCCCTAAAATTTCATGCTTGCAACATTAGCTCTTGATGCCATTGTTGAGTTTTTCTAAGGTCCCAAGATCAAATCAAGACATGAAAACATGCGTGAATACACCAATGAAGATAGCGGAATACTTACATGATCGGTTATGTCGATTTGAAGACGAATCATGGCCAAAAACGCACTGCCTTGGTAAGCTTACTGCAACCAGTCCATGCTCACTGTCTTGGCAGTTTCGGGTCTCAAAAAGAAGCTCCAAACTCCATCGGATGAGTCCCGCCTCATGGTCGAACCTCCCTACCACCTTCGCAAGACTTGAAAGTGTGCTAGCACTTGATTTCTCACCATGAGAAACAACTCTTGGCTTCCCTTTGTTCACGCCATTTCTGGTTCCAAACCAGTGAACAATTCCTTCATTTGGGCGTGAGAGAAGAGAGAGTTTGAGAGAGAAGAAGTTTTTTGTATTTTGTTGAAATCATTTACCAAAAAATCAATTTATATTTATGCCATAATTTTCATTAAATTAATAATAAAATTATGACACATAACATGCAATGGCTTAGAGTGTCAAACACTCAAACTCCATGCAATGACATTGAGTGCAATGTACACAATCTACATGCAAAGCATTAGAATGACATGTGTCATGTGGGCCCCACACGTTTCCAAATGAAAGTGGGCCAACGTGCACTCACGCGTTCGGGTTCGATATTTCCGAAATACCGAGCTTACGTCGCGACGTTAATTCAATCGAATTTAAATAAATAATTGCGCCTGGCGAAATTATTATTTACGTCGCTAACGAATTAATTCTAAATTAACTCGTTTGCCCGAATTAAAATCTGATTTTAATTCCGCGTCGAAATCTAATTTCGTCTAATATATCGAATATATTAATACATCGATTAATTCCGAATTAATCGTTCTCTCTCTTTAGACGACATTTTATCCCGGATAAAACATCTCCGTTATTAATCCTAGATTAATTTTCTCTCTCTTCTGTATAATCCCAGATTATTCAAGAGTGCGAGTTGTGCGTCATCGGTGGATTATCGGGAAGCGACCCATGAGATCCCCGGATAATCTGGCAGTAAATACGGTCGTCGGAGTATCCGAATCACGTACGTACCAAGTACTACGTTCTACCGATTTACGAGACAAGGTCGACTCCTAGCAAAGAACCAAGTCTACCCAATTCTCCGGACATATCCATTTAAGAATATTAAGATCTGTATCAAGCGTAGTATACTAATGTATTGTGCATATCGGTCCAGTATCGGATAGTCACGTGCTAGGGCTGGGGATGGATAAGTGTCTGCCCCGTCCGAAACACATATCGGATGTCTGGTAACTAGTCTCTATAATCGGATATTCATGACCTGGTCATAATATCACGATTGGATGCGCATCACTTAAGAGCACTAATACCGTATCCTGCGTGACATCATCTCCAATATGACTGAAGTGATACTTCCGTCTCGACATCACACCCAATACACTACGACTCTCTGATAAACCCAGAAGTGGTGTACGCAAAACCGGTTAAAGCCCTGTACCACCAAGACCAAAGTCTACCGATTATCGCAAGTATTAGCGATGCAAGTCTCAGGTTAAGACTATACACACCTACCTTGATTTCGGCCTCCCATAGACACATAGTCATAATACCAATGGGATTCCGAGGGGTCTATCCAGAGCGAAGCTGTTTCCCGTACCATCGGTGAAACACGACCTCCTATCGCACTTGCATAAGTATCCAATACTTATATATATGAGAACTATGTCGTTGTGCCCTCACAACGCGCACAAGTGCAATACTAGCCTATACCGCATTATCGATGTCCAGTCTCGATAATACTACGGCTAGGGATATTTAATGATTAATCCTTCGTGGACTGATACTGTCTCATATCATCTCAATCCATGAACTAATCATAGGGACCTCTCTTCATTTATTTATCTATGGTGATCTAATCACAAATGACGAGAGTGTAATTTCCTTGTTACATAGTTAATTTGCTACAGCAACACAATGATCTGTGCAAATAGTGACGCTATGGGTCATATTTTCCAACAATATGCACTGCAAACTGCAATGCATATCCTTATGTGGTTCCATCTAAGTCTGTTCCTAAGACTCCCTTAGAGTTTTGGATTGGTCGTAAAACTAATTGTGATATTTCGGCATATGGGGGTGTCCAGCACATGTGCTGAAGAATAAGACTACAAAGTTTGAGCCACATTCCCAGATGTGCCTATTTGTAGGCTATCCTAAGGAGACTAGAGGTGGATTATTCTATAGTCCTGAAGATAACAAAGTGTTTGTATCGACAAATGCTACATATCTAGAGGAGGACCATGTGAGAGAGTTCATGCCTCAAAGTAAAGTGTTACTCGAGGAGTGACTTGCTGGTTCGACCTGCACACCATCGTCAACAATAGTTGACAAATACATAACACCTTCAACATCTGAGCGTCAGATGCAAGTTCATCAAAATGGTCTACCACATAGACGCAATGGGAGGGTTGTACGACAACCTGATCGCTACCTTGGGGTTGAAGAGGCACAAGTTGTCGCATCCAGTGATGGTATAGATGATCCATTGACCTATCGTAGTGCAATAAATGATTCTGACAAAGAGGAATGGCTCAAAGCCATAAACATAGAGATGGAGTCTATGTACTCCAACTCAGTATGGGGACTTGTAGACTAACCTGATGGCCATAGGTTGCAAGTGGATCTACAAGAGGAAGAGGGAGTAGATGGGAAGGTACAGACCTTCAAGGCTAGGCTAGTGGCCAATGGTTATACCTAGATAGATGGAGTTTACTATGAGGAACTTTCTCGCCAGTTGCCATACTCAAATCCATCCGCACTGGTCTATCTATTGCCTCATATTATGACTATGAAATTTGGAAAATGGACGTCAAGACTGCATTCTTGAATGGTAATATTGATGAGAGTATCTATATGGTATAACCATAGGGGTTCATAGCCCAAGGTCAAGAGCAAAAGGTTTGCAAGTTGCAAAAGTCAATTTATGGACTTAAGCATGCGTCTCGATCTTGGAATATAAGATTTGATACCACGATCAAGTCTTATGATTTTGAGCAGAATATTGATGAGCCTTGTGTATATAAATGCTTCATTAATGAGAATTAGGTTTTTCTTGTTTTTTACGTCGATGATATTTTACTCATTGGGAATGATGTAAAGATATTATCGGACGTGAAAACCTAGCTAGCTAACTAATTCCAAATGAAAGATTTGGGAGAGGCCAGTTATATTCTTGGGATTCAAATACTTCGGGATCACAAGAAATGACTGTAGCTATGTCTCAGACATCCTATATCGATAAGATCCTTGTGCGATTTGGGATGCAGAATTCCAAGAAAGGCGATTAGCCTTATCAGCATGTAATTCATTTGTCAAAGGAACAGTCTCAAACGACACCTCAAGATGTTGAGGAAATGAGACATATCCCATATGCCTCAGCAGTTGGTAGTCTCATGTATGCTATGTTATGCACGAGACCGGACATTTGTTTTGCAGTGGGAGTAGTTTCAGTCGAACCTAGGATTGGATCACTGGGAGGTTGTGAAACACATTCTCAAGTATCTTAAGAGAACGAGAGATTATATGCTTGTATATTTCGGTGAGGAAATGATCCTAAGGCGGTATATAGACTCTGATTTTTAGACAGATGTCGACTCTAGGAAATCAACTTATGGATCAGTGTTTACTCTAGTTGGTGGGGCTATAGTATGGCGGAGTATAAAGCAATCTTCCATTGCTAACTCCACCATAGAGGCTGAATATGTAGCTGCTTTTGAAGCAGCTAAGGAAGCATTATGGCTCCATAAATTCTTGGGAGATCTGGAAGTTGTTCCAGATATGGATAGACCACTCACACTTTATTGCGATAATAGTGGTGCAGTGGCAAATTCAAAAGAACCAAGAAGCCACAATTGGGGAAATCATATAGAGAGGAAATATCATCTCATTAGGGAGATAGTGCAGAGAGGAGACATTATTATCACAAAGATTGCATCAGTAGAGAACCTGGCTAATCCGTTTACAAAGACCTTGTCGGAAAAATTGTTTGAAGGTCACCTAGATGGTCTATGATTACATGACATGTCCCATTTGCTCTAATGCAAGTGGGTGATTGTTAGGATGTATGCTCTAGAGCTGCATATAATGTAAACGGTTTTATATGTTTTGAAATAAAATGATGCCTTATTCATTTATCAAAGTGTTTGTTTAATTTTCTCATATTATAATTTATCTAGAATACCATAGATTACTTATGTGCCTTCAGACTTAGTGTAAGTGTGTCGTACAAAAGAGGATTTAAGTATGAAGTTAGTAATCTTAAATAGTCCATAGAGAGCAAACAAAGTCGGTACTTTGTTTGTGTTTTATCTATAGCTGCAGTCCATTCTATATTTGTATGGCGACCTTAATCCGGGATCGTCCATGTAGAGACATGATAATGAAGGCACATAGTATGATGTGATCATATAGGACTGGACCCAGATGGAAATGACATTCTTATAATATCCGTTAAATATTGAAAGTCATTTCGATCTACTAGATTGTAATATATGGATTGATCTTAATCCTGAGTGTACTACGAACTCCTACATGGCAGGCTATGTTCTTTGATTTACAGAGGTGAGGTTGGTGTAGCAGTTCCGACCAATAGCTACGTACTATGGGGGCTTGGTCTGTTGTGTAGCTGGGAACATTTTCCATAGAAATGGAGTTCACTTCTTCTTCCGAGAAGTAGATGAATATCTTTCTTAAGGGTTGATTCGGTACTTGAACGGTAGAGCGCTCAAATCATTCTATTACGAATAGAAAGGTTAAAAATCATATTGGTTATGAATAAATCTTTCATTAGAGAATCAATGGTAATGTAGGCACTTCATTTTTGCATGAAGCCCGATGATGAGCCTTGTATGGAGGCACTACCCGATAACTTACGGAAGTCACGGGAAACAGACGTCGGAAGGGAAAATTCAAAAAAATTAATACATTATCAAATTTAATTCATTTGATTGGCCTCGGGTTCGCTCAATTGATCTCTATTTCAAACGTTAGCCTCGGCCCAAAACCCCCGCAACACATGAAACCCCACAAGCCCATACACCCAAGCCACACGCCCACATCAAGACCCACAAACCCAAGCCCAATCCAAAATATTCAAATCACATTTAACACATGCAAAATCCAATTAAATCACCTTCCAACTTAAAAATATTTAGAATCTAATCCCCACAAAAAATACACAATATTCTTTCCCTAAATAACTTAATTAAGCACATCATTTTTTTGCATTATTTGTTTCCTAACATGAAAACCATAGCATGCAGCTATAAAAAGATAGCTAAACCAAACCCTTAGTCTCTCTGTTTTTTTTCCTTAGACTCACGGCAACCTAAAACCCTTTTCGACTCTCTCGCCTCTCTCTTTCCCAACACGTCCCTCTCTCACAGCCAAAACAAATAAACCCTAACACTCATTTAGCAGCTCTCGACTCCCCTCTCCTCTTGACAAACCTCCCAGCAGTAAAGAAAACAAAACCCTACCCTTCATCTCTCTATTCTCTAAAACACTCTTCTCGGAAAAACAAATCACACACCACTCACAAACCTAATTACACGTCTCTCTCCCTAAGTAATCACCACTCATAAACCTAAACCTTAATCTCTCTATCACACAAACAAAAAGAACACACAAAGCCCACACTCATTCTCGACAATCAATACCCTTCTCGGCACACAGGCCTCACACCCTTTACACACAACTCACACTCGGAAAACCAAGACCAAACCCTAAAGCCTATTCTCCCTCAAAATCTTCTCTCGCCTCTCTCTTCTCTGATTCACGTAACACACACCCACAACAACCATGACTCCACCACACCCTCGGCCTCATCACACACAAATCCAACAACCCTTAGACGCATGAAATGCCTAAAGGCTACCTTTACCATGATGTTTTTCCATGTCAGACAAAGTATACTGATTGAATGTGAAGTACGTTCAATCGAGCATACGAAGTCCCATATAGATGTCGGCCTTGGTCGCATCTCTTTTATTATTATGTCATTTATTTTCTGCATGTTATTCCGTCTATTTACTTTTGCATCATCATTTGGTGCGCATGGTCTAATCGCGTTGGATTAAAGGTCTTCCATTTGAGGAAAATGCCTAAAGACTACCTTCACCACAATGTTTTACCGCGCAGGGTATACAAGATCCCATATGGACATTGGCCAAAGCTCTTGGTCACACCCTTCTTCTGTTGATCTTGGTATTCGCATTTTTTGGTTGTCATTTTTCATTTTTCACTTCGTATTCATACTGTGTTAATGCTTGAGTATTGCCTTTCGCGGTATATTGGATGGAAACCCAAACATAAATTCCATAACCGAATTCGAATGGACGGTAGTGCGGTCTGTAGTTGGGATACAACTCCACGTACCACTTGAAAAATGCTCGCGCATGCGTTTATGTCATTTTAGATACCACTTTGGTAATCTCGTTCGAACACGTTCTCAAACGCTACACGAACACATGTATTCTGCCTCATTTTCGTTCGAACGTGTTTCCGAACACTATACGAACATATGCATTATATTTACCATTCGAACGTGTTTTCGGACGCTACATGAACGCACATACAGTGAACATACCTCCTTTCATCATATTTTATGCATGCTTGCTTCTTTGATCATTTCTTTTATATCATGCACTGGATTATTTTCCATTATTATTAGCATTTTGATTATTATTATTTATTTTCATTTTTTCACTTTTTTGTTTAATATGTCTATGGAATTATGCATTTGTCTTCTTTTTTTTATTTATTTACTTTTATGGGTGTGCAAACTTATGTGTTGATTAAATTATCTTGTATGTGTTGCATAAGGCTTGGTTATTCTATTGCATAAATCCTTTCATTACAATTGGCATAAGTAAGGGACCATTCCGAACCCAACGGTTTGAGGTATTCCCTTGCGAGGGGTGAGTGCGGCCTTAAATCATTTCCCAGTTCACATTGGGTGGCGACTCCATTTATTCTCCGGTTTAGTCCCCCGTGGGCTACTCCGTACTCTCAATGGGCCACGAGCTCGGACAGCGTCGCCCACCTCTGTACCATGTGTACAGTCTAGCGACTCCATTGGGGATAGAGAATTGGCCCCGAAATAATGTCTTGGAATGTTTGCGATTTTTGCTTTAGTTAACCTTGTCTCATATATTTTGCATACCCTTTCATACCTTGATGGCATCATATATCGTGAAGTCATTTTCGCCAGAGGCGGCGAATTATTATATGGCATCATCGCTCGTTGGCACGTACCTTAGGCTATAAAAAAGGTGCGTTCACTTGATCGTTCGAACCTTTGAGTGGGGAGACCAAGTTGTGGGCAACCCTTTACCGGCGATAGCCTTTATCTATACTCCTATAAACCCGTATGTGAACCATAGTTGTATGACCCATAGAAGCTACCCTTTTATGTTTGTGTTTGGGACCATCATCATTTGGATCCAGTTGGACTTCTCATCATAAGATACGAACTTATTGGGCCATTTAAACTGGGACGAGTTTATGTCTTATGACGATTGGGCCAAAAGCTTCCAAAATGCCGATGGGCCACTTTGTGTTTGGCCCCCTATCATTTGAAGTTGTTTAGTCACCTTATTGCAAAAGTGTAAACCTGTTGGGCCTTTTTCAACTGGGACAAGTTTGCACCTCGCGATAATATGATTGAATGCTTTGAAATGATAACGGGCCAACTTGTATGAAAACCTTGATGGGCTTAGAGAATCCAAACATGATCCAAATATGCCAGAAGCATGAGTCTGATATCCGCACTGGCTTTCATCCAGAAAGGATACACCTTTTTACGGCATATTTGCATACTTGTGGATGCTTCCAAGTTCATCCCCACAACCATGATTACCAAGGGCCCAATTCGTCATTTCTAGACAATGGCACGATCCCATAATAGTCCTAGTCAGTATTGTAAATGGGCGGTCTTTGTCTGTTACCGATCGAAAAAGACTGAGGTAGCCAAGGTTCACCCTTGTAGCGTAGGAGAGAACGATTTTGTGTACCCTATATTGGTACATAAAATAAGTCATACCTAGGACAGAAATGGACTTACCACGAGTGTAGGACGAATAAGGTCGGAAATGATATATGCTGTCTTGAAAACCATATGCATCTCATACATCTCATGCATCTCACGCATACACACATCATGCTAACCCATGTGTCTTAAAAGCCATCATAGATATATGTTGGGTTAGAGAAGAAGGAAGTCTTGTAAAAAAATAGTTAGCAAACATGAGTGAGTCAGATAATGAGGTTTCCCGCTTGGACTAAATAGAGTCCAACATAACTAAGATTACTGAGCAGTTACAAGCTTTAGCCACTGTCGTGGCCAGTCTGGTAGTGCCCCGCGCAGGGGGAATAGAAAACAATGAGAATGTCAGGCGTGAGAAACCTCTGAATATGGTGAGTGATGAGATCCATGATTTGGATAATGGCATGGAAGAGTATGTTATAGGAATGGTAGCCGGGTCTCAGGCAAAACTACAGAAACTCAGGGATCAGGTTGAGTCAGTTACCCCCAAGTTGAAGGGTAACCATGAAGATTTGCTAGACTATGATGCGATGACTTTTGAAGAGCAGCTGTCTTCACAGTTAAAGATGCCTGACATAGCCAAGTTCAATGGAATTGGGATCCTAGGGTCCATCTAAGACATTATGTTTCCGTGATGAGTTCAGTGGGTTTTTCGAAGCGTCAGGTTCAGAAGATGTTCGAGATGTCACTGGAGGGGGCGCCCGTTAGTATGGTATCATGGACTGGAGATAAAGGTCAATAATGACTGGAGGGCATTAGCAGAGGCCTTTCTGAATCAGTATGTCACAGATTTATAGATTGACTTGTCGCTCCGTGACTTGGAGAAACCAAACAGAAGCCAGAGGAGAGCTTCAAGGATTATGTATATCGCTGGAGAAGCCAGCTCTTGAAAATACAGACTCGGCCCTCGGAGAAGGACCATGTCTAGATGATTATTAAGGGCACGAAGCCCTCTATTTATAAAAAGCTGAGGAGGATGACATCCATGATTAGCAACTTTTGACAGCTTAGAGAAACTGTCATGGATATCGAGGAAGAGGAAGCCGAGAATCGAAAGTTTTACAGCCAGAATAGAAGGACTATTGGGGGGCCTTCAGGGACCATGCCCGCTACTGCTGAGGTCACTACCATAAAAAATAGGCGATTCTCCAATCTTGGTAGACCTTTGTCAAAGGTGTTTGAAAAGTTGAAGATGCAAGGACTCATAGAACCCTTAGAGCCTAAACCACTTCCAAACCATGTGCCACCCAACCTCGACCTAAGCCTATATTGTCACTTCCATCAGAGAAAAGGCCACAAAACTGACAATTGTACCTGCCTTAGGCATGAGATCTAAAACCTCATTGACACTATAAAATACCCGACCCAGAAAAAGAACAACCCAATACACACAGAAACCTTCTACCCAACAACCACTCTATTCCACCACCCACCTACATGATTAGCTCAGGCCTACCCGAAAGCCTTGTCCTCCAAACCATCGACCTCCAAGCCTTTTACTTGGAGATATGGGGTATCAGTAAGGAAGATGAAACGAGGCAAGAGATAGATTCCTGGGAAAACTTCTCGATCAGTGACAAAGAGAAGAATGAATAGAAAGAAGAACTACTGCAATCGGAGAATATAACGCTCAAAGACTGAAGAAGACAAGGCTGCAGTTGACGAAGACATTTATTTTTATAATCATGCATTTATTAGTCATAAAGACATTGTTTTGCTTACTTGTTTGAATCTTTTCGGTTTACGTCATAACATGTGTGACATGAGCATATTTGATATTAATTTGACAAAGACATTTAATCTTGGCACAAGGGAGTTTTAATTGCAAGTAAGGAGCATAATAGAATTGATAGAAGAAAATTGTAAGCAGGTTTGGGGGCGACTAAAGGCATTAATAGGCGAAGGACGCCAAAGAAGCACTAGGAAGGCCTATCCCATCGGAATAGGGAATGCATCCACGCATACATTGTTGGAGTTCAATCAAGTCCACAAGATCACAAAACATGCATAAAAACGAGTATGAACACATCAAAGGAGTAAGGCGGAAACATAACTCACATTGAATGGTTTTGATGAAATGAAGAACATGCGTTTTTTGGCTTCATCAAGCTCGGTTTTGGGGCTTCTGGAACTGCAGTGAACGCACAGTGGGGGCTGTGAAAATCTCCTCCATTTTCGGCCATGCAAGATCCATTGAAGCTCAAAGCTTCAAGCTTCCATGCTCACAAACTCACTTCCCTATCACCTTTGTATCACTCCTAGAGTGTGCTAGCACTAATCATCTTCCATGCATCTCGATTTCTCAGTGAAACCAGAAAAAAATGAAGAAGAAAACGGCAGTGAAGCCGTGAGATGCAGAGGGAAAAAGAGAGGGAAGAGAGAAAAACGTTTTGGCTCCCTTTGTCTAAAACCGTGAAGACCAAAAGAAGTGAGAGAGTGTCACATGAATCTAGTCTCAAAATTAGGCCAAAAACGTGAACAACCCTAAAGCCAAGAAGTCACGTGAATGGTACAAATATTTGCCAAGAAACCGTGAACAATAATTGGTCCAAGAGAGAGAGAAAATGATTTTTATATACATATATCTTTATTCCATTTACCAAGTAAATGAATAAAATATATATACACAAGTCCTATCAACTTTCAAACAATCACCTTTCTATATTCACATCATGTCACTTTAATAAAGTGACAACATGTCATATCAAATCACTCAAAGTGACAATTGATTTGACGATTGACGCGACTAGTGATTTGACGCTTGATGTGACTCGCGTGCCGCGCTCGAATTCGAAATGCGAATGCGCTCGCAATCACTCTCGGGCTCGGGTTCGCTAATTCGAAATTAACGAATTTTCCGTCGCGTCGTAATTAAGTGATTACGCTAGCGAATTCACTATTCACGTCGCTAACGAATTAATTCTAAATTTATTCGTTCGCCCGAATTAAAATCTAATTTTAATTCCGCGTCGAAATCCAATTTCGATTAATATATCGAATATATTATTTTATCGATTAATTCCAAATTAATCGTTCTCTCTCTTTAATTAATATTTTATCCCAGATAAAATATCTCCGCAATTAATCCCAGATAATTTTCTCTCTCATCGAATTAATCCCAGATTAATTCTATCTCTCTCTTCTAATTAATCCCAGATTAATCAAAGTGCGAGTAATACGTCATCGGTGAACTTCGGGAACCGACCATGAGATCTCCGGATATGTTGGCAGTAACTACGGTCGTCGGACTATCCGAACACGTAAGTACTCGTACTACGTTTATACCGATTTACAAGACAAGGTTAGCCTCTAGCAAAAAGCCATGCCTACCCAATTCTCCAGAAATATTCTTACAGGAATATATAGATCTGTATCAAGCGTAGTATACCGTAGTATTGTGTATATCGGCCCAGTATCGGATAATCACGTGCTAGGGCTGGGGCTGGATAAGTGTCTGCCCCGTCCGAAAACACATGTCGGTGTCTGGTAACATAGTCTCTATAATCGGATATACATGACCTGGTCACAATATCCCGATTGGTTGCGCAACACTCAAAGAGCACTAGTACCATATCCTGCGTGACATCTACTCCAATATGACTGAAGTGACACTTCCGTCTCGACATCCACACCCAATACACTACGACTCCCTGATAAAACCAGAAGAGACCAGCGGTGTACCAGAACCGGTTAAAGCCCCTGTACCAACCAAGACCAGAGTTTACCGATTATCGCAAGTATTAGCGATGCAAGTCTCAGGTTAAGACTATACACACCTACCTCGATTCGGCCTCCCATAGACACATAGTCATAATACCAATGGGATTCCGAGGGGTCTATCCAGAGCGAAGCTGTTTCCCGTACCATCGTGGTGAAACACGACCTCCTATGGCACTTGCATAAGTATCCAATACTTATATATATGAGAACTATGCCGTTGTGCCCTCACAACGCGCACAAGTGCAATACTAGCCTATTCCGCATTATCGATGTCCAGTCTCGATAATACTTCGGCTAGGGATATTTATGATTAATCCTTCGGGGATTGATACTGTCTCATATCATTCAATCCAGGAACTAATCATATGGACCTCTCTTCATTTATACATCTATGGTGATCTAATCACAAATGATGAGAGTGCAATTTCCTTGTCACCTAGTTAATTTTTTTTTTTCACACAACCGTGATCTGTACAAATAGTGACGCTATGGGTCATATTATCCAACAATCTCCCACTTGGCACATAGCCATTCACTCGAGTGTCTAACACCCGAACTATGTACAATTCGCTCAAATTGTTGAGGAAAGGTTTTCGTCAGCGGATTTGCTTAATTATCGTCTGACGCGATTTACACGATCATCACATCGCCACGATTGTATGATCCGAACGAATAAGATGATATAGAAGTATATATCTGGATCGTCGATGAGACCTTTAATCCTTAGCCTGTGCTGACGCCTAGCTCAGCTGCTAACAGAACTATATCTAATCTAATTAGATTTATTATCGATCCAAATGGCTTCTATTGCTGCCTTAGCTGCAGCAATAATCCGTATTTGTTGTTAATTCGGCAACAGTTATCTTGCTCGGAAGATTTCCAGCTCACTGTCCAGTGTTCAACTTTATAGTACCGTAGTATTTACGGTTTTGGAAACTTGCAACAGTGATCCCAGTCACTTCAAGTTCTCCATCTCCATAGTATAAGACAACATCTTTAGTTCTCTCAGATACTAACAGATGTTCTTAATCTTCAATCCAGTGACTATCACTTGGATTGACCCGATTGTGACTCCATATGCTCAAAGCGTATGAGACACCAATACACAGTACATTTTAAATGTACAATTTCTCAGAGAGTGTTGCCACCTCCAAATCTAGCCCAGTAGATCTTTATCCTTGAATAACGTTGTTACTCCCCCAGAATTCTACGCGAATTTCTTATGAAAGCCAAGCTTTCACCGATCGTTTATGGGAATTTCATTGTCAGTGCCCTCTCCCACTTAACCTCCTATATACACAAGAATTATTTCGTTTTGAGTCAAATCATAAACTATTTTTGATTATTCAAAACGTCAGTTCCAAGAACCTTTGCTTGCTTCAATCCCAACAATTGATATACATGGAATCCATTTCGGACTCATGACACTTTGTCATAATAGGGAGTCGATTACCTGTATCACTTCCTTTGTTCTTGTGTATTCGAAGATTAATGGTATAGTTTCATCCTTGATGAAACTATATATGTTCCATTAAGATTCAGTGCCTAGAGAACAGTATTACTTCGATTTTCATCGAGTTATACTATCCTCCCACTTGCCACTGCATATCGGTATTCCTCTTAGGAAAAACACATGGAGAGCAACAATCTAATTGTTCTCTAGTGAGGTGTTAAGTACTATACTTATGGTTTCCCTTTAGGATAACCAATTGGCACTTCTCCAATTTGGGTCCTTAGTTTGGTATCCATCCAAACGTTATGCCTAGCATCCCCAAATTGTCAGGAATGAGAAACATCGTTTCTTTCCTGTTTCATATCCTATACAATATCTGTCAAACAGATTTATATGGAACCTTATTCTAAATAAGTTTTGCACTGTTAGTACATATCTTATGGAAGGAATGGTGTAGCTCAAAGCGACTCGTGATTAATCTTATTATGTCTAACAAAATTCGGTTAATCCTGTTCGGACACATCGTCTAACTGACGTGTCTCGGGAGGAGTCCTCATATGAAAGAATACCGTACTCTTTCATGTATGTACGAAACTTACTGCTTAAGTATTTTCCATTACGGTCTTACCGTGGCGGAATAATACTATAGCCGATCTGTTTATGTATTTCGTGTCGAAACTTTAAAGTTTCTGATTTGTGTTCTTCAAAAGAAACACATAACCATAACGTGATTCCCACATCCGTTAAGGTCACGAAATATTCATGTTCACATCTAGCCTAGCTAGATATGGGCCCACTTACTTCACCATGAATAGGGCTAACAGATCGGTGGCACTAACACTATTACCAAGCAAATAGTTTTAGGTACTTTACCTAATAAACTAGATTCGCAGACCTTATTTGAATAGTCCAATCAGTCCTAGTACCCACTCTTCAAAAGTGTGGATAACGAGTCTCATTTAAATTGTGTCCTAGACAACAATGCCACAAAATAAGTCTCTATTGATCAAATCATTTGAGCTATTTATTTGTCAATTTATATGTTTGAGATTTTTATTTATATTCAAATATAAATTCTGTTATTTATATCTAATATATTTATCTCAGTATCATCTTTATATAATAAAACACTCAGTGTTCTATAATATAAGGTTTTATCCGCAACGGATTAAAACTGATAAAGATAATGTCTCTAGTCAAACTAGTTACTTTATAACAGTTCCTAATTCAAGTACATACCCGAAGGGTAGTTCCTAACTTAGGTATCTACGGTCGAAACAGCGACTTTCGTCCCGTTTCCGATTCGTAGAGCAAATCTCAGCTTGAAGTCAGTATCCTGCTCAAAGCAGATTCTGAATATCAATACATATATTTTATGTACCACACTAAGTATTTAAAATCTATTTCAATACTCTGTGAACATAACTAAGACAAATATGATTTAAAGTTAGAGCCTCGCCCTTTCTTTAATTCCTTCGTGTCTTCCATATCCAAATGGTAGTCACTTTGGGATATGTCAATTATCCTTTTAATATTTTAGGAACCTTAGGCCAAGCCTGGGGTTTTTAGATATTGAAAGGAATGTGCACCTCGTGCTACATGCCCAATTGCAAACTTTGACTTTACATGAATAGTCAATTAATTCCCCAAGAATATAAATTGCAATTTTAATACTTCTAAATCCAAAATTAGATTTATGACAGTATATTAAATTAAGCATATAGTCATCATTATCAAAAAATCTTCCAAAGAGTTTTATGCTCTACTTATCTTGCTTAATTTTGGCTTAAGGTATAATAAGTTATTTTATCCAATAAAGCAACCTATTATTTATTCCCAATTTGAAAATTAAATCATTTAAAATATTTTAATCCCATATTATATTAAAATATCCAACTTTTCAATTTTATCTTGATTACAATAGTCCAACTAGTTAATCAACGATTAGTGGGTACTTTATATATTATAATGATTATAATAGTCCAACTATATAATCAAATATAATCCAAATTAATTAACCTCAATTACATTGATTACTATAATCCAATTATAAAATCAACTGTAAACTGAAATAATTAATTCAAATATATTGATTAATATAATCCAATTATATATAATCAAGTATAATACAGTCCAATGTTTATTAAAACAACAATTTAAAATTAGTCTAACTAACATTTAATCTAATGACGAAATAATTTTAAATGAGCGCATACGGCGAGTAATTGAACGAGTATTGCAAATTCAATTCTTGCCTCCCACTATTTTTCGTCGAGCCTCTAACCCTCTGTCGAGTACTCGGGAAACCGTGTTTCCTAGTGGGCTAGGATCCCGTTAAATATCACACAATCTTGACTTTGGCCAACAAATTGTATGATAATTAACTAGGTAGATCTCGAAGATCAATTGGATCTCATCCAACTCCTAGATCCAGTAGGTGGACATCCAAGTCCTAACATATATCTTATATATGCTATACATCGAATGTATACCCTAACCTTTTTCCTCTGAATCAACTAGGCCTTGGCTTTGGCACAACAACCTAGTGATCCCAGTCAAGCGCGGACCCATTGACATGGAAGCTTCGTAATCAATGTCAATGGACAAGAAGTGGTCTTGACTTTGGCCAACAAACCACAACTTGGACACGACACCGATATGGAACAAAGCCTCGTGATTAAAACACATCTTTGATGGACAAGGGCTTGACTTTGGCCAACAACCCCTGCCAATCTCGGATCTTGAGTAAGAATCACTCAATGGAAGGAAAAACGCATGATATTTAACGAGGGTTTTTCGCGTGCAAATTGGCTACCAATTTAATTATCTTTGTAAGGTCATCATACACCCTAAGCATGCATTCTAAAACATAATAAAGCGAGTATGAAATAAAATATTAATGATATCCGGATGGATATTTACATTGATCCTAGATCAAATCTCTCACTTTCTCTCTCCCGCTAGCACTTGTATTACTTCTACCCGTTACACTACACTTCTAAAGAAACCTCTTTTACATGGAGGGGAATAGGTGAGAAGAGAATACAAAGAAAAATAGGAGATAAGGCTGGACACGCAGGTCCAATTTAATAATCAAATTTATTACAATTTCCAAAATCGCCCAACCCGACTAATATCCCATCCGATATACATTATTCCAACATCCACAACCATGTATTCATACAAGCATGTTATCAATCAATCAATCAAATTAATTAATCTTGATTATTGGTAGTAGGATCATCCATGTTCAAACAAAGATTTGATTTTTGTTCGAGTCAAACTCGTATTGCAAACACGTACTCAAGTACAATTTCTACGAATTAAATTAAATAACATAATTAAATCCAATTTATACGTATTTAATTCTAATTCATATTTAATTCCAAATTAAATATTACACTTTTATTAACGAACCTTTACGACTTAAATTCCAAATTTAATCGCAACGGGTCTCAAAGCCCCGACTAACATCTAATGTTTTATTTAATTAAAGTCCAATGGGCTTTTAATTAATTTCTATAGGCGTGGACTTTTGGTCAAACTCGGGTCCAACCGAACAACCAAAATCCAATCCGGGAGTTACCCCATAAGCCTTTAAATTAATTTTGGCCCATTAGGCCCAATAAATAATTAGGTCCATTAAGTCATAATTGGACCTTTGGATTCGGTTTTGGGCCTAAGGGGATCAAACCAATTTTGCCTAAACCCAACTTTGTTACAACAAAGCCCAAAAGCCCAAGTACAACCTAACAAGCCCAATTCCAAAAGGAAGCCCAAATTGAAGGAACGTATAAAATTCCAAAATTCACAATTAAGGAACCAGTGTAATACCACAATCAATTACCCAATTAACATTTCTAAAATATCAATTAGCCTAATAATCATGCACTTTAACAACCAAATAGTGTCCAACACAATTCAATCAAAATCAAAACCAATTAACATGCTTTAAGTCTCGGCAATTAGGGTTTTTCAATTCGATTCGGTTTCAATCCAATTGAGTCCACAATCTTAATTCCCAAATCAATTCAATTCATCCAATGAATCAAAACAACAAAATTACAATGAATTTCTGTCCTAAAGATTCGGCCAAGCACACTTTAAAGGGAAAAATTTCCAAATCAAAATTCAATCAATTGAACTTCAAAACAACATTAACCAATTGTTTTAAGTCATCCAATGATCAACACAAATAAAATTACCAAGACATTAGGTTCTTCTAATTTTCGGCCAAGCCTCCAATTTGGGGAAAAAATGAATCCAATCCAATTTCATGAAATTGACCACACACAATCTCAATTAAACATGTTCTAAGCATACTTAAACATCCAATTCAATAAAAAGATGCTTAAACACATTTTGCCCAATTTCAAGTTTCATATCAACCTAAGAATTGGGAAAGGCAAATTGATCTAATCCAATTTTATTGAAATTGCTCATGCACAACTTCAATTCAACCTCATTCAAGCATAATGCCAAAACAATTCAACCAAATCATGCCTAAATCGGTTTACCCAAATTAAAGTTTTGACAAAAATTTGCAAATTGGGGGAAAATCAATTCCAATGATTTTTTTGTCAAATTGATTACATATATCTCACAATTTAGATCATATATAAGCTATTATTGAACAATCAATTTGTCATAATCAAGCCAAAAATCAAAAAGCCCAAATTACTAAGAACCTAATTCGGTTTTCATGCATCAAACGCTCAAGCTACCATGTTGGAGTTCAATCAAGTCCACAAGATCACAAAACATGCATTAAAAACGAGTATGAACACATCAAAGGAGTAAGGCGGAAACATAACTCACATTGAATGGTTTTGATGAAATGAAGAACATGCGTCTTTTTTGGCTCATCAAGCTCGGTTTTGGGGCTTCTGGAACTGCAGTGAACGCCACAGTGGGGGCTGTGAAAATCTCCTCCATTTTCGGCATTTGCAAGATCCATTGAAGCTCAAAGCTTCAAGTTTCCATGCTCACAAACTCACTTCCCTATCACCTTTGTATCACTCCTAGAGTGTGCTAGCACTAATCATCTCCATGCATCTCGATTTCTCAGTGAACCAGAAAAAAATGAAGAAGAAAACGGCAGTGAAGCCGTGAGATGCAGAGGGAAAAAGAGGGGGAAGAGAGAAAAACGTTTTGCTCCCTTTGTCTAAAACCGTGAAGACCAAAAGAAGTGAGAGAGTGTCACATGAATCTAGTCTCAAAATTAGGCCAAAAACGTGAACAACCCTAAAGCCAAGAAGTCCGTGAAGGTACAAATATTTGCCAAGAAACCGTGAACAATAATTGGTCTAAGAGAGAGAGAAAATGATTTTTATATACATATATCTTATTCCATTTCCAAGTAAATGAATAAAATAATATATACACAAGTCCTATCAACTTTCAAACAATCACCTTTCTATATTCACATCATGTACTTTAATAAAGTGACAACATGTCATATCAAATCACTCAAAGTGACAATTGATTTGACGATTGACGCGACTAGTGATTTGACGCTTGATGTGACTCGCGTGCCGCGCTCGAATTCGAAATGCGAATGCGCTCGCAATCACTCTCGGGCTCGGGTTCGCTAATTCCAAATTAACGAATTTTCCGTCGCGTCGTAATTAAGTGATTACGCTAGCGAATTCACTATTCACGTCGCTAACGAATTAATTCTAAATTAATTCGTTCGCCCGAATTAAAATCTAATTTTAATTCCGCGTCGAAATCCAATTTCGATTAATATATCGAATATATTAATTTTATCGATTAATTCCAAATTAATCGTTCTCTCTCTTTAATTAATATTTTATCCCAGATAAAATATCTCCGCAATTAATCCCGATTAATTTTCTCTCTCATCGAATTAATCCCAGATTAATTCTATCTCTCTCTCTAATTAATCCCAGATTAATCAAAGTGCGAGTAATACGTCATCGGTGAATCTTCGGGAACCGACCCATGAGATCTCCGGATATGTTGGCAGTAAATACGGTCGTCGGACTATCCGAACACGTAAGTACCTCGTACTACGTTTATAACGATTTACAAGACAAGGTTAGCCTCTAGCAAAACGCCATGCCTACCCAATTCTCCAGAAATATTCTTACAGGAATATATAGATCTGTATCAAGCGTAGTATACCGTAGTATTGTGTATATCGGCCCAGTATCGGATAATCACGTGCTAGGGCTGGGGCTGGATAAGTGTCTGCCCCGTCCGAAACACATGTCGGATGTCTGGTAACATAGTCTCTATAATCGGATATACATGACCTGGTCACAATATCCCGATTGGTTGCGCAACACTCAAGAGCACTAGTACCATATCCTGCGTGACATCTACTCCAATATGACTGAAGTGACACTTTCCGTCTCGACATCACACCCAATACACTACGACTCCCTGATAAACCCAGAAGCGGTGTACCCAGAACCGGTTAAAAGCCCTGTACCACCAAGACCAGAGTTTACCGATTATCGCAAGTATTAGCGATGCAAGTCTCAGGTTAAGACTATACACACCTACCTCGATTCGGCCTCCCATAGACACATAGTCATAATACCAATGGGATTCCGAGGGGTCTATCCAGAGCGAAGCTTTTCCCGTACCATCGGTGAAACACGACCTCCTATTGCACACTTGCATAAGTATCCATACTTATATATATGAGAACTATGCCGTTGTGCCCTCACAACGCGCACAAGTGCAATACTAGCCTATTCCGCATTATCGATGTCCAGTCTCGATAATACTTCGGCTAGGGATATTTAATGATTAATCCTTCGGGGATTGATACTGTCTCATATCATCTCAATCCATCCAGGAACTAATCATATGGACCTCTCTTCATTTATACATCTATGGTGATCTAATCACAAATGATGAGAGTGCAATTTCCTTGTCACATAGTTAATTTGTACAGCAACACCGTGATCTGTACAAATAGTGACGCTATGGGTCATATTATCCAACATACATGCATACACATAATTACATGCAATTCTATTTTGTGTTCGCAGGTTTTTGAAGAAAAAAATGAAAAAAAAAGCGGCAAAGACGAGCGAACTCAGGAATGGTTCAAAATGAACCATCTCAACTCAGGAACGGTTCAAAAATGAACCATCTCTCATCAGTAACGGTTCAGAAATGGACCACCATCTCAACAAGTACGGTTCGGAAATGAACCATCTCTCATCAGTAACGGTTCGGAAATGAACCACCTTACATCAGTAATGGTTCGGAAATGAACCATCTCTCAACAAGTAACGGTTCAAAAATGAACCATCTCTCATCAGTAACGGTTCGGAAATGGACCACCATCTCACATCAGTAAAGGTTCAGAAATGGACCACCATCAGTAAAGAATTACTTTTCACCATAGTAGGGGGAAGTTACCTCTATAAAAAGTAAAGAAAGTAAATCACTATTATTACATAAAGTAATTAAAATTAATTACAAAACTAAAATTTAAAAGAAACTAGATAGAAAACTCCCTATTTACATCAGAGAAATTAGAGAGGAAGGTACATCTGAAACTGAAATTGTGAGATCTATTTATAGGCGTCAGTATAGGTCCAGCGCTCGCGACGCCGGTTTGTCGACGTGGCAAGCTCTGGTTCGTCGGCTTCAGATTTTGGATAAGGTGATAAGGTGACACGTGGCAAGGTGGTTGGATCTCAATTATTATGACACGTGGCGGCTTTTGATTAGCTGAATTCAGATTCTTATCGCCACCTGTCAATTGCAGATAAGTGAGTCAATAATTGATGCTGACGTGCGCTGACGTGGGACACGTGGAAAATTGACTGTCGGCACCATAGATTTACGACACGTGGCAGCTTCTGATTGGTTGATGATGATGTGACGATGACGAGGCAGTTTGACTCGGTCAACCGATGATGTGGACGATGACATGGTAGACACGTGAAGTGACACGTGGCGATGGAGACTGTCCGCACCATAGGATGATGACAGGTGGCACAGCGCACGTTAGTAGATCGGTTGTGATAGTGACACGTGGCACAGCGCACATTAGCAAAGTCAAACTTTTCTCAGATTCTGACTTGTGGATCCGGCGCACGTTAGCACTGTTCACGACGCCAAAGGCTTGCGCGTCGCGACACGCAAAATGACCATTTTGCCGTTTTCATCCAGTTTTCACTGTTTTGGCCCAAATCACCTCCAGAGTGTCCTGAAACTTTATTTATCTACAAAATAACACAAAACACATCAAAATATTCACAAGACTCAAGAAACTATACAAAATATTAGGTTAAATGAGTGGAAAATAGTGATATAATTACCACTTATCACACCCTCAAACCTAACATTTTGCTAGTCCTCGAGCAAAACACAGAATAAAATAACATAAACATCTTTAAAATAAAATTTAACTAAGCCACTTTCGTAGGGATCATAGTTGCATTTAGCATATGCAACAAGCCTTTAAACCCCTAGGTGTCCCTAGTGGACGAGTTGTAGTCTCGTGAGGGTTTACAGCAATGATACCACAAACATTTTACAAAAGTAAAAAGGTAGTGAAACTAAAGCACACAAAAGTTAAAAGACAAGCGAAAAGAGAATAAAGAAGTTAGTGACTAATCAGGTGAAACTTCTACTCCAAGTTACAAGTTGTTTTCTTTCTTTCTAAATTACTGAATAAGTAAATTCTCCGATTATAATTACCATTCTCCATATACACAGCTAACAAAATATTAAACAACTCATTTTTGCCCACAACAGTCATAAGTGCAGTTGATAAGAAAGTAATATTTGTGTCCTAAAGTTTTATCAGAATTCACACCTTTTTGTAGCAATGGAATAATTTTTCGAATTTTTTTTTATTTATATACAATATCTTCCATCTATGTAGCGAGTGTTGGGTTGGTGACTCCCAAATCAGTTGGCTTTAGGGCACCAGGTGTTAAGACACCCCTACAGACTTAATTACTCAGACTTCAGATATATATATTTTTGTAGCATCTTTGATCCATGTAGCGAGCTTTGGGCCAGTGACTCCCAAACCAGTTGGCTTTAGGGCACTAGGTGTTAAAACACCCTTACAGACTTAATAACTCGGATCTCAGATTTTTTATTTTTTTTTACTCCATCACTTTTTGAGATGCTTCCTCCAATTAAACTATAACACTGAATATTACAAACTTTTCAATTATAGCTCATGTCTGTATGTTACTATGCGTGTTGATAATACCTGCCAATTGAGCATATGAAGATCCATTTTAGTCAGTATTATGGAGAATTCACAAATTAAATAATTCAAAAGGAAATAAACAAAAATTAACTTGTTCCGAAATAGGTTTGAAATACGTCTCAGGAGTGGAAACTCCTTACTCGGCTATCTCTTACCAATTTCACCTTTTTAGTCAAAATAAAAACACAAAAACGCAAAATATTTTTGTAATTTTTGAAAATTTTTCATTTTTTTTTGTATTTTTCGAAAAAAATTTGGACTAAAAACAAGATACTAATCAACTAATTCCCTCACCCAAACCTAAATGAGACATTGTCCCCAATGTCTTAAACAGTAGAAGAAGAGTTTAGAAGATAATACCTGGTTAGCTGAAATTCTACAGGAAATTAAAGGTTAAGATCCAGATTAATCCGACGCCTCTTACCACGATCGTCCTCGGACCAATTTATCTTTGAAAGGATAGGGTCAACTTGTGGTTCATAGGCTAAGAGTTGGTCAATTAGATCCGGAGCAGTTCTGGCAGTAAAAGAGTACTTCTTTCAAAGGTTTTGACACGAACCCATTTCTCCGGGCATCATCAGGAAACACACAAAGAAAATCATAAAATCCATCAACGTTAAACAGCCCAATTGGTTTCTGGTGTATGTTCAGGTTGGTGTATGTTCAGGTTCACCCAAGATAGTACTATAAAAATTTCCTCCAATGTGCCCAAGCCACCTGGCAAAGCAATAAAAGCATCAGCAACGTTAATCATTTCTACCAGCGTTCAGACAAACCTGGCACGATCAGTTCCTCTCCGTTTGATGTTTCAATAAGATTTGCCTCCGCCAAGGGTTTTGGGATGATTCCCAAAACGTGACTGCCTCATACCTGTACAGCTTTTGAAACGATCCCCATAAGTCCAAGATTGCCTCCACCATATACTAAGTGCATATTTCTTGTAGCTAAGACTCGACCCAATTCTTGTGCTACTTCTACGTATTGTGGTTTAGTACCAACACTACTACCGCAAAACACACAGATTTTTTCAACTCGTCTTCTTGAAGTGGCTTCCATGTTTTACTATGGATGTCTTCAAAAGTGCAATGATGAGTTGAATTTATAATACCTGAAATGGTGAGTAAAATAATAGCACTAGTACCTGCCAAATGACATTATTAGTTTAACAGTAAAATAAATCGTGATAGTCAAAATGTCTGGATCCTGTCGGAGAAAAAAAAAAAAAACAACAAAAAAATCACAATTATTAGGAAAAGACAAAGAGATATAATATGTACAAGAATTTACAGCTTGATTGAAGTCTATACGTCAGGGACAAGCTTCCCATCCAATTTTCTTATAAATGGCAAACAGGGTCTTTTTGAGTCAGATTCCCAAGACTTAACAATTGTCTTTCTTTTTGAAATTGTGTATGTAATTTGCGAAAGGCAATGTGAACATATCCATTGGGATGCATCTCAAGAGTCGAAGATATGTCATCTAAAGACTCCTTACTCAAGCCATCCCTAATGAATTAATTTTTCTTCGCGATTATCAGACACCATTCCTAAAGAACGACAACGAGTATTGCAATTCCAGCGTGCATATTTGTAACAAACACCTATTTGCTTAGCTCTACGTTTATTTGCATAGGTGCTTCTTCCAAAACCTGGCAGATGTGAAATAAAAGAGTCAGAAGACTCACCTGCCAATCGGACTCGTGCTTCAATTACCCAACGAATGTCATTAAGAACACGGTGAATTGTTAGCAGTCTCATCCGTTCCAAGCGAGCTTTGTAAACTTTCATCAGAGATTTTTGAGGGAGAGAAGGAAATTGCTTGTGAAGATTTGCTAGAGCTTCTTCCATCCTGAAATGAATTAACCTGCAAAAACTAAACACACCAAATTAAATCACACCAAATCATAATATATACAAAAATTACATGGGTTGCCTCCCTGCGAGCGGTAAGTTTAAAGTCGTCAGCTAGACGTGGCTTCTCGAACGTTAGGCTGGATATGAAAGTGTGACACTTTCTTTTTGTCGCTCAAATGATTCTCCCCAGTAGTGCTTGACACGCTGATTGTTAACCTTGAATGTGTTGTTGGTATTGGGATCCAGTAACTCAACAGCTCCATATGGTAAAACCTGAGTGATCACAAATGGACCTGACCACCTAGATTTCAACTTTCCAGGGAAAAGTTTCAACCTCGAGTTGTATAACAACACCTGCTGCCTTGGTTCCAACTGTCTGTGCACTATTTTTCGATCATGTAATTTTTTGGTCTTTTCCTTGTACAATTTGGCATTCTCATAAGCCTGTAGGCGAAATTCCTCCAATTCGTTGAGTTGGTGAAGTCTTTTCTCTCCTGCAGCTTATGAATCAAGATTCAACTTCTGCAGTGCCCAGTATGCCTTGTGTTCAAGCTCAACTGGCAGATGGCATGCTTCCCAAACACCAATCGATATGGGGACATACCAATGGGTGTCTTGTAAGCTGTTTGGTAGGCCCATAATGCGTCATCCAATTTTATAGACCAGTCCCTCATTGTTGATACAACGGTTCTTTCTAGGATTCTTTTGATCTCCCTGTTTGAAACCTCAACTTGTCCATTTGAATGTGGATGGTAAGCTGTGGCAACCTTGTGAGTAACTCCATATTTTGATAGAAGTGCATCAAAGTATTTGATGCAGAAATGTGAGCCACCATCGCTGATGATTGCATGAGGTGTTCTGAACCGAGTGAAAATATTCTTTTTCAGAAATTTGATAACCACTTTTGATACATTGGATGGCAGTGTAATTGCTTCAACCCATTTAGAGACGTAGTCTACAGCAACCAGGATGTACAAGTTTCTGAATGATGGAACAAAAGGTCTCATAAAATCAATACCCCACACATCGAATATCTCCACTTCCAAAATGTTTTGCAACGGTCCTTCATTTCTCCTCAAAATATTTCCCATTCTCTGGCACCTATTGTTAGACATTATGACCCATAGCGTCACTGTTTTGTAAATGATATTGTATTATTGTACAAAATTAACTATGTAATAATAGAATTGCCTTTTGCCGTTTTGTAATTTATTTACTTTGATATATAAATGGCAAAAGTCCATATGATTAGTTCCGTATTGAGATGATATGAGACAGTATCAATACATAAAGGTTTAATCATTAAATATCCATAGTCGGAGTATTATCGAGATCGGACATCGATAATGCGGAATAGACTAGTATTGCATTTGTGCATGTTGTGAGGGCACAACGGCATAGTTCTCATATATTTAAGTATAGGATACTTATGCAAGTGCGATAGGAGGTTGTGTTTTACCGATGGTACGAAAACAGCTTCGCTCTGGATAGACCCCGCGGAATCCCATTGGTAGTATGTCTGCGTGTCTATGGGAGGCCGCATCAGGGTAGGTGTATATGGTCTTAACCTGAGACTTGCATCGCTAGTACTTGCGACAATCGGTAAACTTTGGTTTTGGTGGTTGGGGACTTTAACCGGTTCTGTGTTCACCACTTCTGGGTTTATCAGGAATCGTAGTGTACTGGGTGTGATGTCAAGATGGGAGTATCACTTCAGACATATGGAGTTGATGATCGCGCAGGACACAGAACTAGTACTCTATAAAAGGTTGCAACCGTCGGGACAATATGACTAGGTCAGGACTGTCCGATTTAAAGAGACTAGTTGTTTGATGTCCGATATATGTTTCGTACGGGGCAGACACACTTCCAGCCCCAGGCCTAACATGTGATCGTTCGATACTGGATCGATGTACGCGATACTACGGTATACTACGCTTGATATAGATCTAATATTCCAGTAAGAATATTTCTGGAGAATTGGGTAGGCATGGCGCTTTGCTAGAAGCCAACCTTGTCTTGTAAATCGGTAAAAATGTAGTACGAGGTACGTACGTGTTTGGATTATCCAACGACCGTATTTACTGCCAACATATCCGGAGATCTCTTGGGTCGCTTCCTGAAGATTCACCTATGATGTTTGATTCGAACTTTATTAATCTTGGATTAATTATGGAGAAACTTTATCTTGGATAAAATGCCTTATTAGGAGAGAGAGAGAGATCGATTAATTTGGAATTAATCGGTAAAATAATATATTCGATATATTATTAAACGAAATTAGATTTCGACGCGGAATTAAAATCGGATTTTAATTCGGGCAAACGAATTAATTTAGAATTAATTCATTAGCGAACTGAATAGTAATTCCGCAAGGCGTAATTATTTAATTCACGTCGCGACAGAAATTCGTTAATTCAGAATTAGCGAAACCGAGCCCGAAAGTGTTTGCGGACACATTCGTATTTTGAATCGAGTGGTATCCGCAAATCACATTGCGATATCTCATTACTTGATACGAATAGATGATGGATGTATCTAGTCACCTTTAAGGGATGATACATTATCTCTATTCTCAAAGTGTGGTAATGATGGCAAATGATGGGTTTCATTTTGGAGGGAAAACCTTTCTGTTAGACATTATGTCCCATAGCGTCACTGTTTGTAAATGATATTGTATTATTGTACAAAATTAACTATGTGATAATGAAATTGTCTTTTGCCGTTTTGTAATATTATTTACTTTGATTTATAAATGGCGAAAGTCCATATGATTAATACTGGATTGAGATGATATGAGACAGTATCAATCCATAAAGGTTTAATCATTAAATATCCCTTGTCGGAGTATTATCGAGATCGGACATCGATAATGCGGAATAGACTAGTATTGCGCTTGTGCACGTTGTGAGGGCACAACGGCATAGTTCTCATATATTTAAGTATTGGATACTTATGCAAGTGCAATAGGAGGTTGTGTTTTACCGATGGTACGGAAAACAGCTTCGCTCTGGATAGACCCCGCGGAATCCCATTGGTAGTATGTCTGCGTGTCTATGGGAGGCCGCATCAGGGTAGGTGTATATGGTCTTAACCTGAGACTTACATCGCTAGTACTTGCGACAATCGGTAAACTTTGGTTTTGGTGGTTGGGGACCTTAACCGGTTCTGTGTACACCTCTTCTGGGTTTATCGAGAATCGTAGTGTACTGGATGTAATGTCAAGATGGAAGTATCGCTTCAGACATATGGAGGTGATGATCACGCAGGTCACAGAACTAGTACTCTATAAAAGGTTGCAACCGTCGGGACAATATGACTAGGTCAGGATTGTCCGATTTAAAGAGACTAGTTGCTTGATGTCCGATATATGTTTCGTACGGGGCAGACACATCTCCCAGCCCCAGGCCTAGCATGTGATCATCCGATACTGGATCGATGTACGCAATACTACGGTATATACGCTTGATATAGATCTTATATTCCTATAAGAATATTTCTGGAGAATTGGGTAGGCATGGCGCTTTGCTAGAAGCCAACCTTGTCTTGTAAATCGGTAAGAACGTAGTACGAGGTACGTGCGTGTTCGGATTATCCGACGACCGTATTTACTGCCAACATATCCGGAGATCTCTTGGGTCGCTTCCTGAAGATTCACCTATGATATTGATTCGAACTTAATTAATCTTGGATTAATTGCGGAGAAACTTTATCTCGGATATAAAGTGCCTTATTAGAGAGAGAGAACGATTAATTTGGAATTAATCGATAAAATTATTATATTCGATATAATAATTGAAATTCAATTTCGACGCGAAATTAAAATTAGATTTTAATTCGGGCATACGAGTTAATTTAGAATTAATTCGTTAGCGACGTAAATAATAATTTCGCTAGGCGCGATTATTTATTTAAATTCGATTTAATTAACGTCGCGACGCAAGTTCGGTATTTCGGAAATATCGAACCCGAACGCGTGAGTGCACGTGGGCCCGCTTTCATTTGGAAACGTGTGGGGCCCACATGACACATGTCATTATATGTATTATTTTATTGATAATGCATTGCATGGTGATAGTGTATAATACACTCAATTGTTATGCATGGAATTTGAGTGTTTGACACTCTAAGCCTTTGCATGGTTTGTGTCATAGATTTATTATTATTTAATAAATCTATGGCATAAATATAAATTGATTTTTGGTATAAAAAATCAATTAGAAAAATCTCTCTTCTCTCTCTCACATTGCCGAAAACTGCATGCAGTTTTTAGTCTTCATCTTCTTCATTTTGGTTGCCAAAAAGCTTGAAGATAGTGTGGTTGTTTGGAACATCTTCTCACATGCAAGGCTAGCACTTCAAGGGATCAAAAGAGGTGATAGGGAAACCATCATAGAGCTTGGAATACACAAAGCTTGAAGCTTTCCACATCTTATCTTCCTTGGCCGAAAAATCATCAACCTTGGAGCTTCCATCTTGGCTTGATTTTCTACATCACAAAAGCTTGGTAAGTATGATTCCGCCATACTTCATCTTTTATTATATATTCATTGTTGTATTTCACATGCTTAATCTTTCCTTGGGACATATTATAGAAACCAACAATGGTATCATGGAGAGCCTGGTTAAGCATGAAAACTTTAGGTTAAAATTTGACAAAATGGTTGAAGCATGTTCTTGTGAAATTTGATGAATGAGTATGCTTGCATGTATGTAAAATGATGTTACATGGAATCAATTTTATGAAAAATGCATTGGATGATTTTTCCCCAAAAATTTAACCTTGGCCGAATGGTATGAAGAAATTGATTGAAGCATGTTCTTGTGAAATTTGATGAATGAGTATGCTTGCATGTATGTAAAATGATGTTACATGGAATCAATTTTATGAAAAATGCATTGGATGATTTTTCCCCAAAAATTTAACCTTGGCCGAATGGTATGAAGAAATTGATTGAAGCATGCTCTTGTGAAATTTGATGAATAAGAATGCTTACATGTATATAGAATGATGTTACATGGAATCAATTTTATGAAAAATGCATTGGATGATTTTTTCCCCAAATTCATGCCTTGGCCGAATGTGTTGCTACTTGGAGTGGATTGGAATTTTTTGT
>SKCR01008644.1:0-23838 GCA_019454045.1 Zanthoxylum bungeanum
TGGATAGATATATCGATGGACTTTATATTGGGTTTACCTAGGACTAGGAAGGGTAGAGATTCCATCTTTGTAGTGGTTGATAGGTTCAGTAAGATGGCACACTTTATAGCATGTCATAAAACTGATGATGCCACTAACATTGCTGACTTGTTCTTTAGAGAAGTAGTACGACTCCATGGGATTCCACGGAGTATAGTTTCAGATCGTGATGTTAAATTCCTTAGTCACATTTGGAAAGTTTTATGGGGTAAGTTGGGAACTAAACTTTTGTATTCTACTACTTGCCACCCCCAAACTGATGGCCAAACCGAGGTTGTTAATAGGACTTTGACTCAGTTATTGCGTACTATTATCAATAAGAACTTAAAAACCTGGGAGGATTATTTTCCTTTTGTTGAATTTGCATATAATCGTAGTATTCATTCCTCTACATCTTACTCACCATTTGAAATTATTTATGGTTTTCAGCCACTAACTCCATTAGATTTGTTACCTTGCCTGTTGATTAGCATGCGGGGCTAGATGGAAAAAGGAAAGCCGATTTGGTGAAGCATATACATGAGAAAGTAGGAGAGCAAATGCAACGAAAGAATGAGCAATATGCTTCTCATGCTAATAAGGGAAGAAAACGTGTGGTATTTCAGCCTGGAGATTGGGTTTGGGTACATAAATCTAAGCTACAAGCGAGAGGGGATGATCCATTTCAAGTCTTGGAACGGATTAATGACAATGCATACAAGCTGGATTTACAAGGTGAGTATAATGTGTCTGCTACATTTAATGTTTCTGACTTAACTCATTTTGATGCAGTGACAAGAAACTCACTTGGGTTGGAAACCAAGCAAACCTCAAGCATCTTTCTCAAAACCCCAAGAACTTTGAATACTGATTTTCTATGAACAAAACCCAACCAAGATCAGCCCCTAACCACCATGAAACTCACGTCCATGATAACCACAAGCATGAAATCGGATTGTATTTTGCTAGCAATGGAGACGCCACTAAGTTGCCAAGCTTAGATAAGTCAATTTGAACTTGAAAAGGGGAATCCCTCCCTCAACAAGGTTTCGGCCATAGCCATGGAAAGCTCAAGCTTTTCTCTTGTTCAAAATTCTGTCTATTACGTTGGTTCCCTCAAAAGTACAAAGAAGAGTCATATAATAAGGGTTACAAGAGAGTACAAAGACTAAAATGACCCTAGAGCTAAAATTACCAAAAGCCCTAAGTCAGGCACCTCAACCATGACCATTAAGGTCCTTTTGCACCTAAATAAACTTAAAACAAAGATTAGAAGCTAATCTCACTTAAGCTAATTGAGGTGCTTACATGCTATGGTAAATTGACGTGCTTCCGACTAAGTACAGATCTAAGCATAATTAAGCCTAATGGCATAGTCAACCATGCTAATTACATCATAAATAAAGTCATAATGTCGAGCACAAATGAAAAAAATGCCCCCATTTGGCCGAATTCGACATAGTCCCAAAATGGGTGAAATCGGGTCAAAAAAGTGCTGAAGCTGAAGCTACTCTGCTATGCTTCAGTCTGAGCTGATCTGGGTCAAATGAAATAGCTTGGGGACCTCTCTGGTTATGCCCATATGTGTCTCTGGTGTGCACTTGACTTGGTTGCTACAACTGGCCACATAGTTCTGAGGTAGTCCCGCAAAGGCCTCTCTGATCTTCTTTGCTCTTTGGCGTGTGACTGGACCTGTTGGCAACTGTATGGGTTCCTCCAAGTTGTTAGCTGCATCATGTAATGTCTCTGGTGTGGTTGGACTCATGTCATTCCCTCCTTGTTGAAAAGGATTCGACCTCGAATCTGAACCTGCATCAAAATGAGTTAAGTCAGAAACATTAAAAGTAGCAGATACATTGTACTTACCTTGCAAATCCAGCTTATATGCATTGTCATTGATCCTTCCAAGACTTTAAAGGGTCCATCTCCTCTCGATTGTAGCTTGGATTTACGCTGTTCTGGAAATCTCTCTTTACGCATGTGTACCCAAACCCAATCACCAGGTTGTTGAAAGACTATGTATTTTCTTCCTTTGTTTGCATGAGAAGCGTATTGCTCGCTCTTTTGTTGAATGTGCTCTTTTACCTTCTCATGGATATGCTTCACCAGATCAGCCTTTCGTTTGCCATCTAACCCCGTATGCTCATCAATAGGTAATTTTAATAAATCCAGTGGAGTTAGTGGTTGAAAACCATAAACAATCTCAAAAGGTGAAAATGATGTAGAAGAATGAATGCTACGATTATATGCAAACTCAATAAATGGCAAACAATCTTCCCAACTCTTCAAATTCTTACCAACTATAGTGCGCAATAATTGAGATAAAGTCCTATTAACTACCTCTGTTTGTCCATCAGTCTGTGGGTGACATGTGGTAGAATACAATAATTTGGTGCCTAGTTTAGCCTACAACACATTCCAAAAATGGCTAAGGAACTTAACATCTCTATCAGATACAATACTCCTAGGTATACCATGGAGTCGTACTATGTCTCTGAAAAATAAATCTGCAATGTTTGTAGCATCATCGGTTTTATGACATGCAATGAAATGAGCCATTTTACTAAACCTATCAACTACAACAAAGATTCAATCTCTACCCATCTTTATCCTAGGCAAACCTAACACAAAATCCATCGATATATCAACCCAAGGTTCACTAGGTATAGGCAAAGGAGTATACAACCCATGTGGCATTTATTTAGATTTAGCATGCTTACATGTTAGACACTTATCACAAATATGCTCAACATCACGTTTCATTTTAGGCCAATAAAAGTGCTATGTAAAATAGCTAAAGTCTTAGTAATCCCAAAATGCCCCATCAAACCTCCCTCATGCGCTTCTTTCACAAGCAACTCACGCATACTACAAGCAGGAACACACAACCTGTTCGCTTTAATTAAGAAACCGTCATGAATGTAAAACTTTCCAAAAGATGACTTTGCACAAGCAACAATAATCTCACCAAAATCAGAATCACACTCATATAGTTCCTTAATCAAATAAATCCCAACATCCGTGCATGCTTTGAAGTAAGTAAAACATACCTGCGAGATAATGCATCGGCCATGATGTTTTCTTTTCCTTGCTTGTAGCGTATAACATATGAAAATGACTCAACGAATTCCATCCATTTTGCGTGTCACTTATTCAGCTTACCTTGACCCTTCATGTGTTTTAATGATTCATGGTTGGTGTGGATCAAGAACTCTTTAGGCCACAAGTAGTGCTGCCACGTCTCAAGTGCTCTCACAAGCGCATATAACTCTTTGTCGTACGTGGGGTACCTCAAAGCTGCTTCATTCAGCTTCTCATTAAAATAGGGTATTGGCCTTTTTTCTTGCATAAGAACTGCTCTAATACCTAACCTTGATGCGTCGCACTCAATCTCAAATGTCTTCTCGAAGTTGGGTAGTGCCAAAATGGGTGCACTGCATAACTTCGCTTTAAGATCTTGGAATGCTCGCTCTTACGCCTCGCCCCATTGAAAACCAACTGTCTTCTTTACACCTCGGTCAATGGCGTGGCAATGCTACTGAAGTCCTTGACAAATCTCCTATAGAAGCTCGCTAATCCATAAAAGCTTCGGACTTCTGTCACTGTAGTTGGTGTAGGCCATTCCTGAATTGCCTTCACCTTTTCCACATCTACCTCGATGACATCTGCACTCACAACAAAGCCAAGAAAAATAATTATATCCATGCAAAATGTGCATTTGTCAGAGTTAGCATATAATTTTTCTTTTCGTAAAACATCAAGTACATGTCTCAAATGTAATTCATGCTCCTCCATCGATGTACTATAAACTAAGATGTCATCAAAGTATACCACAACAAACTTACTTATAAATGCACGCATAACATGATTCAGTAATCTCATAAATGTGCTAAGTGCGTTTGTAAGACCAAATGGCATAACTAACCATTCATATAATCCATATTTGGTCTTAAATGCAGTTTTCCACTCATCTCCCTCTCTCAAGCGAATTTGATGGTATCCATTTTTCAAATCAATCTTACTAAGTATCTTGGAACCATGCAATTCATCTAACATGTCAGAGCCTAGGAATAGGATGGCGATACTTTACCGTTATATTATTGATGGCTCGACAATCAACACACATCCGCCATGTCCCATCTTTCTTAGGAACTAGAAGCACTGGTACTGCACAAGGACTCATGCTTTCCCTTACATACCCCTTGTCCATCAAATCCCGCACTTGCCGTTGAAGTTCCTTTGTCTCCTCAGGATTGCTTCTATAGGATGGCCTGTTGGGAATGACTGCTCCAGGTACGAGGTCTATCTGGTGCTCAATGCCTCTAATGGGTGGAAGCCCAATAGGAATGTCCTCAGTCAGTACATCGTTGTAGTCCTGCAAAAGAGATGAAATAGACATAGGAAGCAAAGGGTCAGTGTTAGAAAAATAAACAGGGGGCTCCTTGTAAACTAATAACAATAGCATCAGGCTGCTAGCCTTGAAAGCTCTCCTCGTTTCACACTCACCCATGTAGAAACTCCTTTTCACTCTCCCTTTGGTGTCCCCCTTACTTTCACTCTCACTTCCCTTGGGTAAACTCTCGGCCTTGGCCTTAATTTTCACACTCTCACTAGTTTCCCCCAAGTTAGCATTTATACTCGCCCTCTCTTTATCCCTCTCAAGTTGCAACTTAACCTGATCTTCATGGACTTGCTTTGGTGTAAGTCGGTATAGTGTAATGGGTTCCCTTTATGACATGATCCAAGGGACAACATTTGACATGAATGTAGTCACCCAAGGAACATTAGAGCCTTTGCAATTGCCAACAGGCCCAATCACACGCCAAAGAGCTAAGAAGATCATAGACGCAATAGCGGGGCCGGAGCTTGCATATAATATATGCATTCATACTTCTAGTTTTTACTTGCCTTATGAGATTGATTATGATTCTTATTCTTTAACTCCTATGGATTTATTGTCTTTGATTGTTATTAAGCTTGGGAGTATGAATGATAAGGGAAAGGCAGAGTTGGTGAGAATAATAGGTTTTCAACGCATTGTGTTTTACCCCGGTAATTGGGTGTGGCTTTATATGCAAGAGGAAAAGATCCAAGTTGCAACCAAGAGGAGATGGTCCATTTCAAGTCTTGGAGCAGATCAACGACAATACTTACAAGCTTGATCTTCATGGTGAGTTTGGCGTTCCTGCAAAGTTTAGTGATTCTGACTTATTTTATTTTTAATGCAGGTCCAGATTCGAGGTCGAATCCTTCTCAACATTATAGGATGCAGCTAACAACTTGGTGGAACCCATGCAGTTGCCAACAGGTCCAATCACACGCCAAAGAGCAAAGAAGATCAGAGAGGCCTTTGCGGGACTAGCTCAGAGCTATGTGGCCAGTTGCAGCAACCAAGTCAAGTGCACACCAGAGACACATATGGGCATAACTAGAGAGGTCCCCAAGCTATTTCATTTGACCCAGATCAGCTCAGACTGAAGCATAGCAGAGCAGCTTCAGCACCAACACCCTTTTGACCCGATTTGACCTATTTTGGGACTATGTTGAATTCGGCCAAATGGAGGCATTTTTGTCATTTGGTATCAGAGCCTAGGGTTCTGAGGTCTGATTTCCTATCCTTTGTGTTGTTTAATCTTGTATTCATCTTTGTTTTTGTTGTTGTTGTTGATTTCAGCCATTGAGGAATTTGTCCTCATGTTTCGGCCATTGGTGTTCTTTGTTGTTTCTTGCTGATTCTTGTTGATTTGTGATCAAAATAGCATGAATAACATTCTGTCCTTGAGTGTTTTTGATTGATCATGAGTATTTCTTTGAGTTAAGCATTGGCTATTTAGGTCAAAATTGGGGCTTTTTTGTTATTTGCTTGAATCAAGTGTTTAGTTGTTAATTCTATGTTACTAGGACGTGTTTAACATTGTTATTAAGTTATTAGTTTCAAAAATCCAAAAAAAAAAAAAAAAATCAGATCAGATTCGACCTAGTGAGATTTATTGACATATCTTGTCTTGCTATTGTTGAATACATGGAATTAGTGTTGTTTCCATAGGGTATTATTCATATCAATTTTGCAAAAATCAGAATTGACATCATTCATCTTGGCATTTGCGTGAGCTTACTTGTTTGCATTCTTGTGAAGTTAGCACAAACTTGTGAGTTTGAGTGAAAAGAAAGAAAGGTTGAGTGTATTATTGATGAATGAGAATGTGCAATGGATGAAACAAATCTGAATGCGCCAAATTTGGAGACTACAGTGAGTTGTATCATTGTTATCTTGCTGATTTGTGTTGTTAATGTTGAAGAATCAAGTGAAGCAAGGTTGAGTGCACACTAAATTTGCACTAAATTCGTGTGTATCTAAGAAAGTATCACTTGCCACCTCTTGAAATATTGTTATTATAAGTGAAGAGGCAAGAAATTCATCATTGGCTTGACATGGGAACTTGTGTGTAATCATTTGTTTTTAAGGTGCTTGAAGAGGCAAGTAGCTGCATCACCTAGTTACTTGCAAAAACTATTTACTTAGCTTGTAATTTGACTTGGCTGAATTAGAAATTGAGTTAGTTATATTGTAACTACATCATTTATACTCATTTGCAAGTTGAAAAGTAGACATTACCGCATTGCCGAATTGATTATATGAGTTACATTGTCATTTGAGTTGTATTTACATGTATTCCAAGTGCTAAGGATATAACTTGAAAACTACCGAATGTGGTAACCTTGTTATTTGCATTGTATTTCATTTGCTTTGTATACACTTTAAGTGTGAGAGATAAAAGAAAAGAGTGGGAAAAAAAATGTTAAAAAAAAAAGAGGAAAGAAAAAAAAAAAAAAAGAAAGAAAATGACAAGAAACTCACTTGGGTTGGAAACCAACCAAACCCACAAGCATTTTTCTCAAAACCCCAAGAACTTTGAATACTGATTTTGTAGGAACAAAACCCAACCAAGATCAGCCCCTAACCACCATGAAACTCACGTCCATGATAACCACAAGCATGAAATCAGATTGTATTTTGCTAGCAATGGAGACGCCACTAAGTTGCCAAGCTTAGATAAGTCAATTTGAACTTGAAAAGGAGAATCCCTCCCTCAACAAGGTTTTGGCCATAGCCATGGAAAGCTCAAGCTTTTCTCTCTTTCAAATTCTGTATATTACGTTGTTGATGATAAAATTTACAAAGGAGAGTTATATAGTTAGGGTTACAAAAGAGTAAAAAGGCTAAAATGACCCTAGAGTTAAAATTACCAAAAGCCCTAAGTCAAGCACCTCAACCACGACCATTAAGGTCCTTTTGTACTTAAATAAACTTAAAACAAAGATTAGAAGCTAATCTCACTTAAGCTAATTGAGGTGCTTACATACTATAGTAAATTGACGTGCTTCCGGCTAAGTACAAATCTAAGCATAATTAAGCCTAATGGCATAGACAACCATGCTAATTACATCATAAATAAAGTCAAAATGTCGAGCACAAATGACAAAAATGCCCCCATTTGGCCGAATTCAACATAGTCTGTGGGTGACATGTGGTAGAATACAATAGTTTGGTGCCTAGTTTAGCCCACATCACCTTCCAAAAATGGCTAAGGAACTTAACATCTCTATCAGATACAATACTCCTAGGTATACCATGGAGTCGCACTATGTCTTTGAAAAATAAATCTGCAATGTTTGTGGCATCATCGGTTTTATGACATGCAACGAAATGAGCCATTTTACTAAATCTATCAACTACAACAAAGATTGAATCTCTACCCCTCTTTGTCCTTGGCAAACCTAACACAAAATCCATCGATATATCAACCCAAGGTTCGCTAGGTACAGGCAAAGGAGTATACAAACCATGTGGTATTAATTTAGATTTAGCATGCTTACATGTTAGACACTGATCACAAATACGCTCAACATCACATTTCATTTTAGGCCAATAAAAGTGCTCATGTAAAATAGCTAAAGTCTTAGTAATCCCAAAATGCCCCATCAAACCTCCCCCATGCGCTTCTTTCGCAAGCAACTCACGCATACTACAAGCAGGAACACACAACATGTTCGCTTTAAAAAAGAAACCGTCATGAATGTAAAACTTTCCAAAAGATGACTTTGCACAAGCAACAATAATCTCACCAAAATCAGAATCACACTCATATAGTTCCTTAATCAAATCAAATCCAACATCCGTGCATGCATTGAAGTAAGTAAAACATACCTGCGAGATAATGCATCGGCCACGATGTTTTCTTTACCTTGCTTGTAGCGTATAATAGATGGAAATGACTCAACGAATTCCATCCATTTTGCGTGTCGCTTATTCAGCTTTCCTTGACCCTTCAAGTGTTTTAATGATTCATGGTCGGTGTGGATCACGAACTCTTTAGGCCACAAGTAGTGCTGCCACGTCTGAAGTGCTCTCACAAGCGCATATAACTCTTTGTCGTACGTGGGGTACCTCAAAGCTGCTCCATTCAGCTTCTCACTAAAATAGGCTATTGGCCGCTTTTCTTGCATAAGAACTGCTCCAATACCTAACCCTGATGCGTCGCACTCAATTTCAAATGTCTTCTCGAAGTTGGGTAGTACCAAAATAGGCGCACTGCATAACTTCGCTTTAAGATCCTGGAATGCTCGCTCTTGCGCCTCGCCCCATTGAAAACCAAATGTCTTCTTTACTACCTCGGTCAAAGGCGCGACAATGCTACTGAAGTCCTTGATAAATCTCCTATAGAAGATCGCTAATCCATGAAAGCTTCGGACTTCTGTCACTATAGTTGGTGTAGGCCATTCCTGAATTGCCTTCACCTTCTCGATGCCATCTGCCTCGATGCCATCTGCACTCCCAACAAAGCCAAGAAAAACAATTCTATCCATGCAAAATGTGCATTTGTCAGAGTTAGCATACAGTTGTTCTTTTCGTAAAACATCAAGTACATGTCTCAAAAGTAATTCATGCTCCTCAATCGATGCTCCTCAATCAAAGTATACCACAACAAACTTACCTATAAATGCACGCATAACATGATTCTTTAATCTCATAAATGTGCTAGGTGCATTTGTAAGACCAAATGCCATAACTAACCATTCATATAATCCATATTTGGTCTTAAATGCGGTTTTCCACTCATCTCCCTCTCTCATGCGAATTTGATGGTATCCACTTTTCAAATAAATCTTACTAAATATCTTGGAACCATGCAATTCATCTTAACATGTCATCTAGCCTAGGAATAGGATGGCGATACTTTACCGTTATATTACTGATGGCTCGACAATCAACACACATCCGCCATGTCCCATCTTTCTTAGGAACTAGAAGCAATGGTACTGGATATGGACTCATGCTTCCCTTACATACCCCCTTGTCCATCAAATCCCACACTTGCCGTTGAAGTTCCTTTGTCTCCTCAGGATTGCTTCTATAGGATGGCCTGTTGGGAATGACTGCTCCGGGTACAAAGTCTATTTGGTGCTCAATGCCTCTAATGGGTGGAAGCCCACTAGGAATGTCCTCAGTCAGTACATCATTGTAGTCCTGCAAAAGAGATGAAATAGATATAGGAAGCAAAGGGTCTGTGTTCGAAAAATAAACATGGGGCTCCTTGTAAACTAACAATAGCATCAGGCTACTAGCCTTGAAAGCTCTCCTCGCTTCACCCTCACCCATGTAGAAACTCCTTTTCACTATCACTTTGGTGTCCCCCTTACTTTCACTCTCACTTCCCTTGGGTAAACTCTTGCCATTGGCCTTATTTTTCACACTCTCACTAGTTTCCCCCAAGTTAGTATTTGTACTCGTCCTCTATTTATCCCTGTCAAGTTGCAACTTAACCTGATCTTCATGGACTTGCTTTGGTGTAAGTGGGTATAGTGTAATGGGTTTCCCTTTATGTTGAAATGAATACTTATTCTTGAACCCATCATGAATCACCTTCTTATCAAAATGCCACGGTCTCCCCAAAAGTATATGACCTGCATGCATCGGAATCACATCACATAGAACATCATCTGTGTAAGGCCCAATGGTAAAGCTCAATAATACCTGCTTCGTTACCTTCACTTCACCACAATCATTTAACCACTGCAACTTGTAAGGCTTGGGGTGCCTCAAGTAACTCAACCCCAATCTCTCAATCAAAGTCGTGCTAGCCACATTGGTACAACTACCTCCATCTATAATCATACATAGCTCTTACCATTCACACGGCATCTGGTGTGGAATATGTTCTCCCTCTGCTGATCACTCTCATCCTCAACAACTTGTGCTGTCAAAGCACGCTTAACAACTAGGGATAAGTTATCTAAAGAGTGTGCAGCTCCCTCGTGGTCACTAGCATCTTCTAACTCCGGCATCTCATCCTCAACCTCATCATCTGTAGAGTACACATCTCCGCTCTTGTTAATCACTAAGGTGCGCCTATTGGGACATTGTGAAGCATAGTGTCCCATGCCCAAACACTTGAAACACTTGACATCCTTAGTTCTCATAGTTGTACCCTCAGGTTTAGGTCTAGGCTTACTCGATTCTGCAGCCTCTTTTCCCTTGCCACTAGGTTCGGCCCTAGGCTTGTTAAAGCCTCCATCTCGCTTCTCATTTGGAACCCATTTCCCCTTCCAAGTTGAAGTAGTCTGAGTACCAAATCTGGATGTGGCCTTCTTCTTGAGTTGCCTCTCTACCTTAATAGCCATGTGAAGCATGTCCTCCAAATCAACATAATGATGTAACTCCACAATGTTAGCAATCTCCCTATTTAAGCCTCCAAGAAACCGTGCCATAGTAGCCTCTGCATCCTCAACTATATTAGCCCTGATCATGGCAACTTCCATCTCTGTGTAGTAATCCTCAACACTCTTGGTACCCTGATACAGATGTTGTAGCTTCTGATACAACTCACGGTAGTAATGGCTCGGAATGAACCTCTTCCTCATAAGACCTTTGAGTTCTTCCCAAGTCTGAACTGGTCTCTCATAGTTTCTTCTCCGAGTGGTAACAAGCTGATCCCACCATATCATGGCATAATCAGTAAACTCAATAGCTGCCAGATTGATTTTCTTCTCATCTGAGTAGTGATGGCAATTGAATATCAGCTCAATCTTCTTCTCTCATTCCAAATAAGCCTCGGGATCATTCTTCCCTTGAAAGGTTGGTATCTTGATTTTAATGCTACCTAGATCTCCATCCCATAACCCCTTCGATCATAATCCCATCGCCTATCATCAAATGCACCTCTATCATCCAATCATCTATCCCTCCTATTATGTCTCCCATCAAACCTCCTATCACACCCTCTACCAAACCCCTACCATGCCTCCGATCTTGTCTAGGCTGAAACCTCTCCTCAATATCATCAACATCATCAAAATCATCAAAGTCATTCTCGGCTTCTTCTTCATCTGATGGTATATGTTGCGGTGATACTCGTTGTGGTGGCACATTATGAGGTGGTGGTACATTCTGAGGTAGTGGTGCTCTGGGAACACTGCCCGATTGAATACTCTCTACACTCTTGGAAAACCTTTCCAATGCAGTATTCATATTCTCCATCATATCTGTAAATTTTCTATCCATAGCTGCAAGCTTCTCATCAACGGTTAAGCTAGCACCTGCCATATCAAAGCTCAACAAACAAATCAGTAATAACAAGAAAGTAATACGATATGTAAAATCCTCTCAAGCTCACAATCTCACGTGTTTGCACTCAGTTATATCACTCCACTTGTGTTTGCACTCTATTGGCTTTTACCCGATACTGTGTTCACACTCACTACCTTTTACCACTATTGAGTTCTTCCTCAATTCAATTACAAATCAACTAAATTCCCAGAATGGTCAACTAAGGTGTAGTCCACAATGTATATATAGAGCAGGTGGAATAAAACAAATAAGATAAGTAATCACGGAGACTCAATCGATAGAAACCTATAGCTAGAGTGCTCAAAATAAGAAAGAATGACGAGTTAGCTAAATGCAATAAATAAGCAAGCAAGCAATCAACGTGTCACTAAAGCAATCTTGTGGTCACTCGCTCTAGTGTTTGAGCTCACCTTTCTTTTCTTCTCACACACACTCACAAGTGTTTACACTCCAATGAAACACAATGAAGCACAAAGGATTTCAATTCGGCTATAACACAAATATAGTCTTTCAAGCTCAAACCAATACAAACCAAATCAAATATCAATGTAACTCATGTAAAGCAATCTAATCAACTTGCAAATGGTCTAATAAAGCTATAAGCACAATGCGACCATTTTTCTTTTTTTTTTCTTAAAAAAAAAAAGCAAGTAGGTGACTCAGCTGCTTACGTAAGTAGCTTACAAGTAGGTCAAGTAAGCATGTCAATTTGGTAATGGTAAGTTACTAACCAACTAAACACTTTTTCCAACTAACTTGGTGATGCAGCAGCTTGCCTCTTCAAGCACCTCTCTAATGCAATGATGGCTACTCAAGTTTCCATGTCAAGCTCATGAGTGCTTCCATTTTCAATGTCATGCTAATGATGGCTCACGCAAATCAGCAAGCACACTTGTTAATTCTTGCTTCAACATAAGCACATCAAGCATCTTACTCACGACAATATGTGTAACAAAGCAACCAGATTTGTCTCACAAAGTTAACAACACACAAGCTTAAGTAAACTTCAAGAGTAAGTCGCGGCCTCATCAATCCATAAGCATTTCATTTTGTTTCAACACTCAATCACTCAAATGCCTCACCACAACACTCAAACACACTGGTTTTCCTCACACTTCACAAGATTGCAACAACTTCACAAAGATTGCAAACAAGCTAGTTCACACGCAAATGCTAGGAGTAATGAAGTGCAATCTGATTTTCTCAAAGTAGATATGAACAAAACCTATTGAAAACAAGCTAAGTGACATGGATATGGTAAGAACAAAGCAAGGGTGGTGATGGTTCTTCCTTGGCCGAATCTGACCTGATGCATTTCTTTTTTCTTTTTTCTTTTTTTTTTTGATTTTTGAAACTAATAATTAATAACAATGTTAAACACGTCCTAGTAACATAGAATTAACAACTGAACACTTGATTCAAGCAAAGAAAATGAAAAGTCCCCAATTTTGACCTAAGTAACCAAAGATTAACTCAAAGAAGTACTAATGATCGAAACACTCAAGGGCAGAATGTTATTCATGCTATTTTGATCACAAATCAACAAGAATCAGTAAGATACAACAAAGAAAAGACCAATGGCCAAAACTTGAGGACAAATTCTTTAATGGCCGAAATCAACACAACAACAACAACAACAAAGATGAATACAGATTAAACAACACAAAGGATAGGAAATCAGACCTAAGAACCCTAAGCTCTGATACCAAATGACAAGAAACTCACTTGGGTTGGAAAACAAGCAAACCCACAAGCATTTTTCTCAAAACCCCAAGAACTTTGATTATACTGATTTGTGTAGGACAAAACCCAACCAAGATCAGCCCCTAACCACCATGAAACTCACGTCCATGATAACCACAAGCATGAAATCAGATTGGATTTTGCTAGCAATGGAGACGCCACTAAGTTGCCAAGCTTAGATAAGTCAATTTGAACTTGAAAAGGGGAATCCCTCCCTCAACAAGGTTTTGGCCATAGCCATGGAAAGCTCAAGCTTTTCTCTCCTTTCAAATTCTGTATATTACGTTGTTGATGATAAAATTTACAAAGGAGAGTTATATAGTTAGGGTTACAAAAGAGTAAAAAGACTAAAATGACCCTAGAGTTAAAATACCAAAAGCCCTAAGTCAAGCACCTCAAACCACGACAAATTAAGGTCCTTTTGCACCTAAATAAATTTAAAACAAAGATTAGAAGCTAAACTCACTTAAGCTAAGATTGAGGTGCTTACAATTTTTTTGGATAAGGTAAGTATTATAACCAAAAGAAAAACTATACAACAGCAAAGGGGTATCCCCCAGGATCTAGAGAGGACAGGCCCTCCTAGAAGAAAGCCAAACGGCTACAAGAGATCAACTAAAGATGTCATCGGGCAGGTGCCACGAAAGGTGAAGCCATTTATTGTCATAAGATGGATTCACCTTACGTAAAGAACTAACACGATTCCGAACATCAAAAACAATATCATATAGAAGAACAGAAACTGGCCTAAGAGGCATATCATGAGTGCGAGCATTCCTCTCCCTCCATATATGATAAACTGACGCTGCAAATGACAGACGAACCAGAAGATGATATAAAGAGGCACCGAGAACTGACAAAGCCACTCAACAGTTTGGCGCCAATCTCGACAGCTCCTATCTAAACCACACATGGCTAGCACAGACGACCAAACCCTCGATGAAAAGAGGCACTGAAAGAAAAGATGATCGATGTCCTCACTCGAACAACCACACAGAATACACCGCGAGCATGAGGATATACCAAATTTCATCAGACTGTCCTGAGTACAAAGGCCTCCCTGAATAACATCCAAAGAAGAAAAGAATGGCGGGGAATAGATTTCCGGAACCAGACAACTCGGGACCAAGGCATCTCGGGTCTCCTTGACCTCAAAGCATTCCAGGCACTATCCACAGAAAATCTCCCATGTCTATCATCCTCCCAAACCAGCACATCCTCCCTCAAACTAGAAGGAGACGGAAGGTGAGTCTGAGCCAAATCAACAAGAGCAGCAGATCTAGAAGGCGGCCAATGCCAAACAGAATCAGAGATAATGGAAGCAACTGTCGCCATCCTATCCAAGCCAGAATCATAAATCACTCTCTCGCCCAACGAGTCCACAATCGGGCCTACAGGATGCCAATTATCAAACCACAATAAAGTCGACTCACCATTCCCAATACTCACACTCATCCGCCGACGGGACCAAGAACGAAGCTCCAAAATCTTACGCCAACTCCAAGAGCAATCAGAAGGACGTGGGATCTCCCAAAAACTTCTCCCCCTCAGTAAATAAGAGTAAACCCAAGTAGACCAAGAAGAAACCTGGCCAGAACAGAGAAACCAAATATGCTTGACAATAGCCGCTCTATTCCAAGCTTCCAGACTCTTTATACCCAGCCCCCCTCCTTAAGAGGTAAACAAATTTTGCTCCAAGCTACTCTAGCCCCAGTAGGGATAAGCGCACTACCCTTCCAAAGGAAAGAACGTAGGATAGTCTCCACCTTCCTAATCACTGACTTAGGAAGAATAAATAAAGAAGACCAATAAACTTGAATGGAGAACAAAACAGACTTTATAAGCTGGAGCCGACCTGCATAAGAGAGAAACTTACAACTCCAACTTTTAGCACGCATAACAATACGATCCACAAGAGAAGCACAGTCAGAGGCCCTAAGTTTAGTAGAGATCAAAGGAACCCCCAAATACCTCACAGGAAGAGTCCCCACCTGGAATCTTAACACATCACGCAGTTGGTCTTGCATAGAAAGAGAGATGCCAGAAGAGAAGAGATGACTCTTAGCTGGATTCGGAATTAAACCTGATAACCACTGAACTGCCCAATACAATCCTTGATCAAAGAAACAGAGGATGCATCTGCTTTACAAAAAATCATAAGGTCATCTGCAAAACAGAGATGAGTAAGACGGTCCTTTGAACACCGCCAGTGGAACTGGAAACCCGGATCAGTAGCCATATTACGAAGAAGGCCTGATAAAACTTCCATAGCCAAAACAAAAAGATAAGGAGACATAGGATCACCTTGTCGCAACCCACGACCCCCAGGAAAAATCCATGCAGCTCTCCATTAATAGAAACAGAGAATCTCGTAGTAGTCATACACTCCTGAATCCAACCCACCATCCTCTCAGGAATACCAACAGTCGCAGAACCTCAACCAAAAAATCCCAACGAACAGTGTCATAAGCTTTCATCAAGTCAATCTTAAGAGCACACCTCGGGGAACCGCCATTCCGGTGATAATTCCGAACCAATTCCTGACACAAGAGAATATTGTCGCTAATACGCCTTCCCTCGACAAAAGCAGATTGATTCTGACTGATCACTGAAGGGAGGATGACCTTAATTCTGTTCGCAATCAGCTTAGCAATGCACTTGTAAATGGTGTTACAACAAGAAATGGGCCTATAATCCTTAACCTGGGAAGGATTAGGAATCTTAGGAATCAGAGCAATGGATGTAGTATTTACCTGCCTCAAAAGACGTCCAGAAGAAAAGAAAGAATGAATAGCACATAAGACATCATTCCCCACAATATTCCAACACTTCTTAAAGAAACCCGAATTAAACCCATCCGGACCTGGAGCTTTATTGTCTTTCAACCCGAACAGAACAGCCTTAATCTCCTCATCCTCAACCTCTCGAGAAAGAGCCATACTCTGCTCCTCAGTCACATGTCTAGTAATAGCAGAATGGAGGGTCACCCTATCAAAATCCTGCTGACGATGCTGAGGACCTAAAAGGGACTCAAAAAAAGAAACAATCTCATCTCTAACCAAAGCATCTTCCTCCACACGGGTACCATCCTCCTTAGTAATAGAAGTAACCTTACTACGACCATGAAAACTCTTCATAGCGGTAAAGAAGAACTTAGAATTCTGATCCCCAAGGTTAAGCCACTGAACACGAGATTTCTGTCTATTAAAGCCTTCTTCAGCCCGACTCAAATCACCATAACTCACTGAAAGACGAGCTTCCTCAGCTAACAGAGCAGGGTCACTGGGGAAGTCCTGTAAAGCACACTGTACTCTGTCCAACTCCTTCCTGATCTCCAAAACTCGACAAGAAATCTTAGAGAAATGCTCAACATTAAATTTCTTCAAAGCCAACTTAACATTCTTTAGCTTACAACATAACCGGAACATAGGAGTACCATGAACATCAATATCCCAAGCCCTAGCCACAACAGAAAGAAAATCAGGATGATCCACCCAAAACTGAAAGAATTTAAAGGGTATTTTCCTCTTAGGGAGCTCTGCAAGCTTAACAACCATAGGAGAGTGATCAGAATTCGGGAAGGAAGAAAGCGGGCAGAAGAACCCGGGAAAATACACTCCCAAGAAGGATTTACCAGAACACGGTCCAACTTGCGCCAAATAGGAGACTGAATCTGCTTATTAAACCAAGTAAACTTACACCCAGAAAACTGCAGATCATCCAAGCCAGCTTGACCCAAACAGCAACCCAAGTCATCTTTCCAAGCTGGCCAAGCCACAGATCCACCACTATGCTCAAACGGAGAACGGATAGCATTGAAATCACCTAAAACAAGCCATGGGGAATCATCAACCATACTACCACAATTAATCAGGTCAGCCCAAAGTTCCCGCCGCTTCTCGTAATCACACTCACCATAAACCACTGAAACTACACAATTCCAAACCCCAGAAATAGGAGTCACACGGCAATGAATAGCTTGAGCTGAGGACTGAATAATGCTAACAACAACATCACTAGGATTCCAACATACCCAGATACGACCAAACGGACTAATATCAGAATGGCAAAAGAACTTCCAAGAAGGATTAATCGCACGAGAGACATTCATAAGATTAACCTCCTTAACCTTGGTTTCAACTAAACCACACAACGAGAGCTTCTCCTCACTAAAAAACCTCCTGACTTCAGCATGTTTTAATGGGTCATTGAGACCCCTAATATTCCAACAACCAAAAATCATTAAAACAGAAGAGAAAAATGACAAACCCACAAATCAACGTCGACGACCCCCCCAGAAGACTTCCACTTCTGACTCCTCTTACCACCAGAATTCTTTTTGGATTTGTTACCATAAGTCAATCTCTTAGAGTCCAGGGAATCAACAGCCTTAATAGCCAAACTATTAACCATCGGAGTGGGCGAATCATAAGCTGCAGACGGCGAGCACTCATTCACCTCAGTATAAGGGCGATCCACACCAAGCTGTAAGAGTCAAGGGGGCTCTCCCCCTTCAAATTACCATCTAAATCCACAGAAGCTGTCTCAGATGAAATCACAGGCAGAGAAGGAGTAACCAGAGTCGATATCAACACATTAGAAGAACATTCTCCCAAAACAAGATTACTATCAGCACTCAGAGGCAACACATCACTCGAGCTAACAGGAGGGATCAAAGACGTACCCTTACCTTTCTTATTTTTAGTGACCGGGATCCAGGCCCCCTCCTGAGCCTTAACAGAATCAATAGGAGCATCCTTATTCGAAGACGGAAGAGGTGGCTTCGGAATAGCAGGCTGAGGAAGACTTTTAATCTCCTTACTAGGAACCTTTTTGGGACAAGAATTCACCGAGTGCCCAAAAACTTCACAAGTAGAACATTTCACACAGGAACCCATTCAAACTCAACCCTAATAGGAACCCTAGTGCCATTAGGGTATTGGAAAACAATCTCCTCGACAAGGGGGTCCGAGCATCAATCTCAACACAAACACGAGCAAAACTGAGTCTTTTCCTCGACTGGGTAATATTGTCAGCATTGAGAGGTCTACCAACTGCACTAGCCACACAACTAATCCCTTTCGACGTCCATAAAGAAAACGGAAGGTCAAAAAGCCTAATCCAGACCGGAACCTTGAACAAATCCTCCTTAGTCAAAGTTAAGTTCGGATGCCAAAGTTTTAGAACCAATGGTCTATTAGCCATATGCCAAGGGGCTCCATCCAACACCACACTAGCCTCTTGAAGGCTATTGAATCTAAACAAAAAGAAACCATTATCAGATGTAAGAACTTCTAGCAAACCCATTCTTCCCCATAATTTGTGTGCAATAGTATTGACAGTTTGAAAGGGCAGGCGTTTTCCCACAAAATAACCTACTAACGTATTCCGCCAGTACACACTCCCTTCTTCCAAAACTTCTGCTGGAGGGCATACAACAACTTTACCATCAATAATATCAGGTTTGACATAATGTAAAGCTGTGGAAGCAAAAGACGAATCGAGATTGTCAACTCCAATAGCACCATTCAGTGCTGTGGCATAACTTTTAGGGCCACCAGTAAAACCCCCACCTTCTACTACCGGAACTGCAGGCCTAGCATCCTGACACGCACCCAAGGCAACACCCGTCAAACTTCTACCAGATAATTGGGCAAGATTCTGCCCCATAGCCCTATCATTCACCATACCAGATCCATGTCCAGTAACACCATCTATGCCAATACTAATTCCAGGAACACAGGTAGCATTAGCAGAGTTAGAAGGAACGCCCAACTCAGGCAGACTACTACGACCAGAACCAAGAACAACCTCACCACTCTCCAGTCCAGTCTTCACTGCCACTGGATTAGAAACCAACCTTCCCACAGAATCCCCTGCATCAACAAACCCAGATACACAAACAGCATTATCAGCCCCAGTTATAACGCCATTACCAGAGGTCAGGCCATCAACAGCTCTTCTAACCAGACAACCAGCATGACCACTATCCCTAACAGGACTCGGCACACATTCAATGGCAGAAGCAGCCCCTGGAACTAAATCCAAATTCTCCTCCAACACGCACTTCACTTCACCTACAGCCTCACTGCCCAAAACATTACCCGTGGCACCTACACCAATACTCTCAATTTCGCAAACAGCCACAGGGGAAGGACCAAATCCATGCTGACTAGAACAGCCCACAGGGCCATCAACAGGACAGCACACCAACGTCGGCGCCGGGACTGACAGAGGAGGCGAGGCAGGGGCAGGCACCAAGACAGCCCTGATTGCCTTACGGCCAGATCCAGGGAGGCGTGGCCCCACAAACGGAACACCTGAAGACGAAGCCATGGGAAGAGACATAAAGATAGGGGAAAAGGAAAAGGAAAGGGCAGACAAGCCATGCGAAGACGAAAGGTGGGGGGGGGGGTTGACGGAAAAGGGAAACCAGATCGAAAATGGAAGATCTGAGATGAAGGGATAAGCGGGAGATGCGGTCTAGGCAAAAATGAAAGGTAGTGGCGAATTGAAAATAGATCTAGGTTTAGGTTTAAAACAAGGATTACAAGACGAAGGGGAAAATATAGATCTGAAGAAAAATAAAAAAACTGGTAGAATTAAAAATAACAAAGCTAGGAAATCAGAAAAGGGAAACACTAGAACCGATTAACAGAATAAAGGGGTTAAAAAGAAAACCAGAAATCAATTGGTAGATGACCAACGAGATCCAGGTGCGCGATGGAGAAGAAGCAAATCGCCCTCTTCCAGTCCTACAAAGCTTATAATGTTTTTCTTTACAAATTTCGTGGTTTTTTGAGGTGCTTACATGCTATAGTAAATTGAGACGTGCTCCTGCTAAGTACAAATCTAAGCATAATTGAAGCCTAATGGCATAGTCCAATCATGCTAATTACATCATAAATAAAGTCAAATGTCGAGCACAAATGACAAAATGCCCCCATTTGGCCGAATTCAACATAGTCCCAAAATGGGTGAAATCGGGTCAAAAGGGTGCTGATGCTGAAGCTACTATGGCGATGCTTCAGTCTGAGCTGATCCGGGTCAAATGAAATAGCTTGGGGACCTCTCTGGTTATGCCCATATGTGTCTCTGGTGTGCACTTGACTTGGTTGCTGCAACTGGTCACATAGCTCTAAGCTAGTCCCGCAAAGGCCTCTCTGATCTTCTTTGCTCTTTGGCGTGTGATTGGCCCTATTGGCAACTGTATGGGTTCTTCTAAGTTGTTAGCTGCATCCTGTAATGTTTCCGGTGTGGTTGGACTCGTGTCAGAAAAAGAGACAAAAATAATAGCGAGTGATCACAAGATTTGGCTAAGTGTCACATTGAGTGCTTGCTTGTTTGTTTTGCGCATTTAGCTAACTCGTCTTTTTTTTTCTTACTTACTTCGTGCATTCTAGCTTAAGTCTCTTTGATTGATGTCTTCGTGATAATTATTCTCATTCGCATTATTCCAGCTGCCCTATATACATTGGTTCTTTGTGTTTCTGCTAGATTGTTGACACACCTTAGTTGACCATTCTGGGAATTGAGTTTTTTTTTTTTTTTGGATAAGGTAAGTATTATAACCAAAGAAAATTATACAAAGAGCAAAGGGCATACCCCAGGCACTAGAGAGGACAGGCCCTCCTAGAAAAAAGCCAAAAGGCTACAAAAGAATCAATAAAAGATGTCATCGGGTAGGTGCACGAAAAGGTGAAGCCATTTATTGTCATAAGATGGATTCACCTTTCGTAAGGAGCTAACACGATTCCGAACATCAAAAACAATCATAAAGAAGAGCAGGCAGAAACAGGCCGAAGAGGCATATCATGAGTGCGAGCATTCCTCTCCCTCCAAATATGGTAGACTGACGCTACAAAAGACAAACGAACCAGAAGATGACATAAAGAGGCTCCCGAAGAGAATGACATACCCACTCAACAGTCTGACACCAATCTCGGCGACTCCAATCTAACCCACACATGGCCAGCATAGACGACCAGACCCTAGAAGAATAGAGGCACTGGAAGAAAGAAAATGATGATAATGTCCTCACTCGAACAACCACAAAGAATACATCACGAGCAAGCAGAGATGCCAAATCTCATCAGACTGTCCTGAGTACAAAGGCCACCCTGAATAGACATCCAAAGAAAAAGGAATGACGGGAATTGCCTTCCGGAACCAAACAACTCGAGACCAATGCATCTGGGGTCTCCTTGACCTTATAGCATTCCAGGCACTATCCACAGAGAATCTTCCGTTTGAATCCTCCTCCCAAACCAGCACATCCTCCCTCAAACTAGAAGGAGACGGAAGATGAGACTGGGCCAAATCAATAAGAGTAGCAGATCTAGATGGGGGCCATTGCCAAGCCAGAATCGGAGATAATGGATGCAACTGTAGCCATTCTATCCAAGCCAGAATCATAAATCACTCTCTCGCCCAACGTGTCCACAATCTGGCAAAGGATGCCAATAATCAAACCACAATAACGTCTTCTCACCATTCCCAATCCTCACTCTCATCCGCCGACGGAGACCAAGAACGAAGCTCCAAGATCTTACGCCAACTCCAAGAGCAATCTGAAGGACAAGGGACCTCCCAAAAACTTCTCCCCCGCAACAAATAAGAGTGAACCCAACTCGACCATGAGGAAACCTGGCCAGAACAAAGAAAACCAAATATGTTTAACAATAGCCGCTCTATTCCAAGAATCCAAACTCTTAATCCCCAGCCCCCTCCTGAAGAGGTAAACAAACTTTGCTCCAAGCCACTCTCGCCCCAGAAGAGGTGAGCGCACTACCCTTCCAAAGGAAAGAGCGAGCAGAATCGTCTCCACCTTCCTCACAACAGACTTAGGAAGAATAAATAAAGAAGACCAATAAACTTGAATGGAGAACAAAACTGACTTAATAAGCTGAAGCCGACCTGCATAAGAGAGAAACTTACTACTCCAACTCTTGGCACGCAGAATAATACGATCCACAAGAGAAGCAATCAGAGGCCCTAAATTAGTAGAGATCAACGGGATCCCAGATACCTCACTGGAAGGTTCCCAACTTGGAAACCCAAAATGTGACACAAGGGCCTAGAAGGGTAGGGTATGAGAGATACCAGAAGAGAAGAATTGACTTTTAGCTGGGTTCGGGGTTAGACCTCTATAAACCACTGAACTGCCCAAGGCAATCCTTGATCAAGGAGACAGAGGATGCTTCAGCTTTACAGAAATCATAAGGTCATCCGCAAAGCATAGATGAGTAAGACGGTCCTTAGAACAACGCCAGTGGAACTGGAAACCCGGATTAGTAGATATATAACGAAGAAGACTTGACAACACTTCCATAGCCAAAACAAATAGATAAGGAGACATGGGATCACCTTGTCGTAATCCCCGACCCCCAGAGAAGAAAAAGGAAACCAGCAACTCACCATTAATAGAGACAGAGAATCTAGTAGTAGTCATACACTCCTGAATCCAACCCACCATCCTTTCTGGAATACCAACTGTCTGCAGAACCTCAACCAGGAAATCCAACGAACAGTGTCATAAGCTTTCATCAAGTCAATCTTAAGAGCACATCTCGGAGAACTGCCATTCCGGTGATAATTCCGAACCAATTCCTGACACAAAAGAATATTGTCGCTAATGCGCCTTCCTGCGACAAAAGCAGATTGATTATGACTGATACTGAAGGGAGGATAATCTTGATTCTATTCGCATCAGCTTAGCAATGCACTTGTAAATAGTATTACAACAAGAAATAGGCCTAAAATCCTTAACCTGGGAAGGATTAGGAATCTTAGGAATAAGAGCAAGGATGGATGTAGCATTAACCTGCTTCAAAAGACGCTCAGAAGAAAAGAATGAGTGAATAGCACATAGGACATCATACCCCACCAATATTCCAACACTGCTAAAGAAGCCCGAATTAAACCCATATGGACCTGGAGCTTTATTGTCCTCAACCCGAACAAGACAGCCTTAATCTCCTCATCCGAAACCTCCTGAGAAAGAGCCACACTCTGCTCAGCAGTCACATGTCTAGTAATAGCAGAAAAAGGGCCGCCCTATCAAAAATCTGCGACCATGCTGAGGACCAAAAAGGGTCTCAAAAAAGAAACAATCTCATCTCTAACCAAGACATATTCCTCCACATGGGTCCCATCCTCCTTATTAATAGAAGTAATCTTACTACGACCATGAAAACTCTTCATAGCCGTAAAAAAGAATTTAGTATTCTGATCCCCAAGGTTAAGCCACTGGACTCGAGATTTCTGTCTATTGAAGCCTTCTTCAGCACGACTCAAAACACCAAAACTTAACGAAAGACGAGCTTCTTCAGCTAGCAGAGCAGGGTCACTAGGGTGGATCATGTAAAGCACACTGCACTCTGTCCAGATCATTTCTAATCTCCAAAACTCGCCATAAAATCTTAGAGAAATGCTCAACATTAAATTTT
>SKCR01008645.1:0-23861 GCA_019454045.1 Zanthoxylum bungeanum
TGTCTATGGAAATTCGAAATCAGGGTAGGTGTATTTGGTCTTAACCTGAGACTTGCACCGCTAATACTTGCGACAATCAATATACTTTGGTTGTGGTCGTCCAGGGCTTTAACAGGTTCTGTGTACGCCTCTGCTGGGTATATTGAGAATCGTAGTGTGTTGGTTGTGATGTCAAGACGGAAGTATCACTCCAGTCATATGGAGATGATGATCGCGTAGGGATACAGAACTGGTTATCTAAAGGGTTGCAACCATCGGGATAATATGACTTGGTCATGATTATCCGATAATAAAGAGACTAGTTGCTCGTAATCCGATATATGCTTCGTACGGGGCAGACACTGTACCAGCCCCAGGCCTTGCATGTGATCATCCGATACTGGATCGAAATACGCAATACTACGTATACTACGTCTGATATAGATCCTTATAATCCTGTAAGGATATTTCTGGAGAATTGGGTAGGCATGGGGCTTTGCTAGAAGCCAACCTTGTCTTGTAAATCGGTACAAATGTAGTACTAGGTACTTACGTGTTCGGATAGTCCGACGACCGAATTTACTACCAACATATCCGGGGATCTCATGGGTCGCTTTCCGAAGATTCACCGATGACGTATGACTCGCACTTTTATTAATCTGGGATTAATTAATTATGAGAGAGAAAATTAATCTGGGATTAATTGCGGTGATATTTTATCTGGGATAAAATATCAATTAGAGAGAGAGCGATTAATTTGGAATTAATCGATTAATTAATATATTCGATATATTAAACGAAATTGGATTTCGACGCTGAATTGAAATTAGATTTTGATTCGGGCGAACGAATTAATTTAGAATTAATTCGTTTGCGACGTGAATAGTAATTATGCTAGCCATGATTATTTAATTAAATTAGATTTAATTACGTCGCAATGAAAAATTCATTAATTTGGAATTAGCGAACCCGAGCCCGAGATTGTTTGTGAGCGCATTCACATTTCGAATTCGAGTGCGGCACACAAGTCAAATCAAGCGTCAAATCACTAGTCACTTCTAGCGTCACATCATTCGTCAATCAAGTGATGGATGTCTTTCACTTTCAGTGATTGACACTAGTCACTATTCATTAATTGATGTGAGTTGATGTTGGTAGTTGGCAAGCCATTAATGACTTGATTTTTGAAAATCAAATTTTTTGGTATATGGTAAATTGATTTTAGAAATCAATTAACAATTACACATTTCCAACCCTCTCTCCTCTCTTTCTTCTTCCTCTCTCACGCCCATTTGGGCACTTTTCGTGTTCTGTTTTTGCTGGGCAAAACCGAGCATGAAGGGAAGCAAAAGTCATGATTTTTTGGCAAAATCGGAGTGCTAGCACACTACGAAGTCATGCGAAGGTGATAGGGAAGTCCACCCATGAGCTTGGAATCATTTGATGAAGCTTGGAGCTCAGATTCTTGAAGACACAAAGCCGAAAATGGGGACTGCAGTAGCAGCTCACTGCCGAGCACCATGGAGGCAGAAAATCGTTTTTATTTGTCGCTGCGTCGCTCAACCGATCGATGTGAGTATTCCGCAACTCCCTTGTTGTTTTTCACACTTGTTTTTTATGCTTTGTATTCGATCCTCGGGGCCGTAGAACTCCAACAAATCCAAATATGATAATTGAGTCAAGGAATACGACATTCTTTGAAGACACATTTCCTTTCAACGATAAACAAAGAACGAAGTCTCTCAAAAGAACAATTGATACTGCTACAAGTAGAGATCAAGTTAACCAAGAATCAGATGAACCTGAAAAGGTTGAGGAAAATGAACCTAGATGTAGCAAGAGAGCTAAAACGTCTAAGTCATTTGTACCTAATTTTCTAACATACTTGTTAGAAAATGAGCCACAATGCTATAAAAAGCGATGTTTCTTAGGAGGCTCATTTATGGAAACAAGCTATCAATACTGAGATTGATTCTATCTTACCAAACCATACTTGAAATTTGGTTGTTCTTCCTCTGGGTTTTAATTCATTGGGCTATAAATGGATTTTCAAATGAAAGATGAAGCCGGATGGATCAATAGATAAATACAAAGCAAGACTTGTCATAAAAGGATTATAGATAAAAAGAATGTCTTGATTACTTTGACACATATTCACCAGTGACTCGTATCACTTCAATAAGAATGCTTATAGCCATAGCAGCTATATTTGTTCTTGAAATACATCAAATGGATGTAAATATGACATTCTTAAATAGTGAATTGGATGAAGAGATTTACATGGAACAACCAGAAGGTTTCAATGTTCCTAGACAATAACACAAAGTGTGCAAACTTGTTAAATCTTTATACGGGTTAAAACAAACACCTAAACAATAGGAAGAAAAATTTGACAAAGAAATGTTAGCAAGCGAATTTAACATCAATGAGTGTGATAAGTGTGTGTACACAAAATTAACTCAAAAAGGATACGTCATTGTGTGTCTCTATATAGACGATATGTTGATAATTGGTAGTAATCATGAGATGATTAAGCATACAAGAAAATGAGCCAAATTTTGGGCCAAGGGTAAATCCGTCTTTTCACTTCAAACCTAATTTCAAACAAAGCCCAAAAATGGTAACCCAGCCCAAAGAAATTTACATTATTGAACCACGACTAAGTCATCAGCTTAAGGACAACCCTTTCTTATTGTATACAAACTTCTTCCCATCTTTTCCAAAACATAATATTCTTCATCGCCGAAAGATAAAGTCTTGAGCACGTTGTGGGCCCCGTCGCCAGAGATGTCAGCACGTTATGGATCCCACCATCACAAGTACAGCTCATGTTACAGCTATAAAGTGAATTCTTTCAACCTATAAATAAAGCATAATTCAGTGTACATGGTATTCAAGTCCTACTTCTATAACTTGAGCTCTCTATGCATTCTAAATATCAACCCTCTGCCCTCACGGCATCCCAAAGAGTTCAAGGTAAAATAAAACCTTGTTCTCCCTTTTACTTTAATTACAACTCATTTTACACTACTAAATTTAGCGTCGGAGTGCCTACGGCACCCACCACACCAGTGGGTAGTACTCTCCACACTCATTCTACTTTTGTTTTATAGGATCGCTTATGCCCCATACTACAAATTTGCGATTGTGAACCTCAGATAAAAATCAACATCTATAATTTTGTGTCCACCGTGGGGCCTTAGCAATTCATAGCAAGCAAAAATCTCTCAATCTATAATTCCTAAAACACAACCATATGGCTTTAGGCAGTGAGCAAATATCAGACCCTATGGCAGCACAATTAGCCATGCTCCAAGAATGATTACGAACTTTGGAGGAAGAAAACTTGACCATGCGAAACTCCAACATAAACCTCCAAAAATAATTGGAGCATATCTCTTCAACTTCTCAACATCGTGATACCCCAAATCACCCTGCTATCCCAACCAACCTCTTGGGGGCATTTAACGAAGTGGCGGATGATAATCCACCAGGTGACCATTGTCCTCAAAATTGCCCAAAGAATCTACCAATCTCCCTAGTCGACCAGGCACGGCAAGTTGCATCCACTATGAGAAGGGAAATGATGGAGTTCAAGGAAGAAATTATGTCTAGTCTACCCGGAGTGAGACTACCAATAAGAAAAAACAAAGCTGGAATGATTTCTGACACTCCATTTTTGGAAACCATCACATATGTCGAGCTGCCTAGGAAGGTAAGTCCCCCAGACATGAAATTGTATGATGGAACAATAGACTCAGATGATCATGTAGTCCACTATAAATATAAGATGATGACGACTGGATTAGTCCCACACCAGTGGGAGGCTGGAATGTGTAGAGGATTTGGAGAAAAATTAGTTGGCCCCGCCTTCACCTGGTTCATTAATCTTCCATATAGATCCATCAAATCTTACCAACAGCTAGCAGACAAATTTATGGAAAATTTTGAAAGTTCTTGCAAACTCGAGAAGACCACCGATGACCTCAACACCATCCAGCAACGGAAATGAGAAACCTTGTGAAGCTACGTGGCTCGCTTCAATAAAAAGAGGATAACTATCCATAATCTCCATCAGCCCACAGCAATGGAAGCTTTCAGAAATAGACTGCTCTCTGAAAGTGGGCTATAAAAAAACTCACCAAAATTCGATGCTACACAATGGACCAAGCCATGGGTCGAGTCCAAATCGAAATCAAGTGGGAAGAAGACAAGAGGAACAAAAGAAAAGAAAATTCCTCCAACCTACAGAATGACAGAATGCAAAATGTTCCCAAATGACATAAGGAATTTACAAGCATATTTCCTCCTCATCCATCAGATATGAGGAGCCATCAAATGAGAGAGCATCGACCCCTCCATAAATATTTCGACAGTCGACCTTTGCCTTACTGTAGGACACAGATTTGACAACGCTGTTCTAGGCTCGCGGCCTAGTCGGGAGTACAGAGTAGCCCACAGGGGAGCTAAACCGGAGAAATAACATGGAGTCGCCACCCAGTGTGAACTGGGAAATAGTTTAAGGCCGCACTCACCCCTCGCAAGGGAAGACCTCAAACCATTGGGTTCAGAATGGTCCCTTACTTATGCAACTTGTAATGAATGGATTTATGTGATAATATAACCGAGTCTATGCAGTAACAACCTACATCTAAGTTTATATTTGTCCTATATCTAAGTTTGCATACATAAAAGTAAGGCGGAATAACGGCACGCAAACAATCTCATGAATACTTTAAATTACTACATACGAAAACATAAATAAATCATGCAAAAAAAATATCATACTAAACGACTAAATCATGCATAAAAATAAATGACATATTAAACGACTAAATCATGCATAAAAAAATAAATGGCATACTAAACGACTAAATCATGCATAAAAAATAACATACTATTTCTAATAAACAACGAATAAACATAAATTTGGATGAAACAAAATATGTGTGTCTCTCAAATGGTACATGGCATTGTATCTCGAGTGCATACCGTACTACCGTCTATTCGTATTCGGCTAAGGAATTTAAGTCCGGGTTTCCATCCGATATACCACATGAGAGAACATATATTTCATTCATCGCAAGGCCATAGCATACATTAACCAACAATACTCATGCGAATAAGTATTAACAAATAATAGAAAATAAGTGGAAGTAAATATAAAAGGGTGCCATCAGGTCTAACCTCTTAAGTCATCTCTTGGAAGTGCGTTATGCGACCGTTGGAAGGGTTAATGCTCCGCGGCTTTTTCGATTTACTGGTTCGTTGTTTTCCTTCATTGCTTCGCTGTTTTGGGCTGCTGTTTTCTCTATTTTTGCTGCTGTTTTTGATCGATGTTTCTAGGGTATTTTCTGGACTGTTTCGGTGGTCAGAGGGACTATTTCTAGACTGTTTTCAATGGGCTATTTTGGTGATCAGATGGACTGTGCTTTGGTTACTCTTTTGTGTGATTTTAGGGGCTGTTATTTGTGCGTTGTTTTGCTAGGTGAATGGCTGTTAGGGGGCTGGTTTACTCTCAGTTTATGGGGGTGGTTTGTGCTCACCGGTCAGTGCAGTTCTTTAGTATTGTGTGTTTTTTAATAGATGAATGGCAGTTTCGACGTGAGTGAGGAGGGGGTGTTAAGGGTTCGTGTGAGTGGTGTGCCTTGTTCACGTAGCTGTGTTTTTGTGTGTGTGTATTGTGGTTCACATGGTGTGTGTTTGACATGAGTGAGTGGCTTGGTTTGGGTGAGGTCAGTGAGGGTTGTGCGTGTGTGCTGTGAGTGTTGTGATGAGTGAGGTGAAGCTGCGTGAGGCTGTGTGTTGAGTGAGTGTTGTGTGAGGCTGTGATGAGTGAGTGTGTGCGTGAGGGTTGTGATGAGTGAGTGTTTGCTAGGGTTTATGTGTGTGGCCTAGGGTTGATGAGGGAGGGCTGCCGTGAAGAGAGAGAAGAGAAAGGAGAGCTTTGGGTGTTTTTTATTTCTTTGTCGTGAATGAGCTCCCTATAGAAAAAAAGAGTTGGGTTTGTGCTTCTTTTTATAGGCAATGGTGGAGGTTATCCTTATACGGGTAGGGAAAGAATATTGCAATTATGGGGATATCTTTTAATTTGTGTATCATAAGGAAATGATCTTTTTTAATTTAGGAAGGTAAATGTTTTAGTTTAGGAAAGGGATTTAATTTAATTAGGAATATAATTTATGGGATTTGATTTGATTTTATAATTTAGGAATGTGATTTAATTAGATTAGGAATGTGATTTATATGATTTGATTTCATCTCTTTTAATTAGGAATATGATTTAATTTGGTTTGATTTGATTTCTTTAATTTTGGAAGGTGATTTGTCTTGATTTTAACATGTGTTTAATGTGTGATTTTGTTATTTTGGAAGGAAGTGGGCGTGGGGTTTGGTCTATTTGGGCGTGAATTTGGTTTGTTTTGGTGGGCTTGGTGTGTGGTTTGGTGGTGTGTGGGCTTGGTGTGTGGCTTGCGGGGGTTTGGGCTGAGGATGAATTTTAAAACAGAGGTCCAACGAGCGAACCCACAGCTAAGCAAACGAATTTAGTCCAATAAGATATCAATTTCTGACTTTTCCCTTCCGACGTTCGTTTTCCGCGACTTCCACAACTTAAAGAAGTAGTGTCTCCATGTGAGACTCATCATCGGGACTTATATGCAAAAATGCAGTGCCTACACTTACAAAGCCCAAGAAAGAGTGCCTACAAATAGACCTAGGCTCCCATACTATAATTTCACTGTTTCCCTAGGAGAATTGGTTTCAGTCCTTAAAAGATGGGAAATGAAGTAAGGTGGCCCCCACACACCAAGGAAGGCTCCACGAAGAAAGACACCAGTAAATGGGGTGAATTCCATTGAGACTACGGCCATACGACAGTTGGTCGAGTGGCCTTGAGATTGGAAGTCCTAGAGTTATTGAACAAGTGATTTTTGAGAGGCTTATTCACGAAGAAGGGAAAAGCAACATTGGCCCGAAGAGATGAAATGGACGGACAAGGAGACGACCCACTACCTCCGCCACCAATTAACAACACATAAACGTTATTTCAGGAGAATCAAAAGTCAGTGGTATGTCATATTCGACTGCCAAGCGACACTCAAGAGCTGCTACAATCAGCATTCCTCATTCTACAATATCAATTGAAAGGATGTTCACCAACCTAACAATAGAATTTCCACACGACAGCAACTATAGCCATATGAATACCCACCATGATGCTTTGGTGATCTCCTTACAAGTCACAAATTTCATGATCAAACAAGTGTTAGTTGACACAGGATCCTCAACTAACATCATCTTTACCATTGCCCTTGTAGATATGGGAGCCGAACTGGAGAAAATAAACAAACGATCGACGGTACTGATTGGATTTAGTGGTGAACAGAAATTCACCATGTGAGAAGTGTCTCTCCCAGTCTACCCAGAGGTAATCAATAAGATGACCATTTTTTTGTCTTAAACCGTCCATCAGCCTACAACCTTATTGTTGGAAGGCCTTGGATTCATGAAATGAGGGCAGTCTCATCCACTTACCACCAAGTTATGAAGTTCCCTACCAACTGGGGAATCCAAGAAATAAAAAGAGACATGTATGCTTCCAGAAGTTCTACCAAATGAATTTGAAAGTAAAACCTCAATCTACATAGCAATTACAGAAAGGATCTCACGCTGCGGAGCCGATGCTACCAAGTATAGAGGAGCTTGACGAGGTAAAAATCCACCCACAACATGCAAATCATAAGGCTAAGATTGGAGCTAATCTAGATACCAAACTACGAGCCGACTTGATTGATTTTTTGAAGAAGCGAAACGACCATTTTGCATGGTCTCAAAAAGACATGACTGGGATCGAACCTGAGTTGATTACCCATGAACTCCATGTGGACCCAGACTACCCTCCTGTCACACAAAAGAGAATAAAGTTCACTCCAAAGAGAAATCAAATCATTGATGAAGAAATTCAAAAATTATTACAGAATGGAGCCATCAAAGAAGTTCAATTTTTGGAATGGCTCGCCAACGTGGTGGTAGTTCAGAAGAAAAATAGGAAGTGGTGAGTCTGTATCAACTTCACAGATTTGAACAAAGCTTGTCCAAAAGATTCATTCACCATGCCTCATATTGATTCAATGGTCAATGCTACAGCTGGGCATGAGTGATTACGCCCAAAGAGTACTTGCGGCTATCGCAATATAGTTGGGGTGTTGATTCCTCATAAAGATGGTTACAAAGAACTGATTTACTTAAACAAAACGTTAGTAGTAACTATATGAAAAGATAGTGATTAAATTGATAATATTGAATAAAAAAATATGGAAAATATGTTGAAAAATATCGGTAGAGATAAACAGTAAAGCATCGGGAATCCCTATAATATCAATCTCTATATTAAATTATTGATTCATGTTATTACTCAATTGAAGGTTTCACATCTCAAACCAACAATCAGAAGATATTCAATTCTAAACATAATAAATTCCAATGTAACCAATGATTTATTTTCTCTATGTTAACAGCACACAAAGTTATCGTTATGACTTATCTAACTTCGACAATATACCCTCAGGAAATACTGCAGTAGAATACCAACTCATAAAATAACTTTACCAGTCACAACTGGGTTCCCCAATCACACATAGAAAAATCATGATTGAATCTATATGCAAGTTGAATAAACACAGTTTCTGGATTCATAAATCGAAAGATAATAAAGAATAATAAACATCAATTGTATTAAACGTTTAAGAGTATTTAGGAATCAACAACATGAATATAAAAACTTAAATACAAGAGTTCATCATTAGCTTTGCCTATGAGATTAGTTCTCCATGGAGAATAGAGATATAGCCTGGATAGATCGGAGAGACGTCATGTCGGCTTGAAGTTCTTCGTTCTTATCTCTCAAAATTGTGTTTGTGGCTCTTTGATGTGTGTTTTTCCTCTATTTCTCCCCTCCTAGGGTTTTGGATGAGCTTGGGTTTATATAGAGAAGTCCCAGAGGCCTTATTTGCATAAAAAAATGAACTAAGCAAAAACCTGGAAAACACTTATGTGTCAAGATGAGCGGTATTTGCGCGTTGCGACGCATGGCTGGCTTTGCAGGATAATGATTCATGCATTTCTGCTCATTTCGCGCACTTTTGATGCGTCTGTAAGGTCTCGAAACATGTGTAATTGATCCAATCTTAATGTTTTATTGCTTCCCAATAATAAAACATAAAATAAATTATAATTAAGATTAAATACATGATAATTAAGCCAAGTTAGCGATGTTCAAAGTACACTTTCATGCACTTATCATAACCCACAACCAGCTTATTGCAATTCAAGTGTAAAATAAAATAAGAACTAAATAAATAAAACTGTCTAAGCCACTTTCGTAGGGATCACGATTGCATTTAGCTAATGTAACAAGCCTTTAAACCCCTAGGTGGGTTAGTGGATGAGTTATAGTCTCGTGAGGGCTTACAGCGACGACACCCATAAACGTCATTTAAAACACATAAAAATACAAAAACAAAATAAAGTAGTCCCAATAGTTACACATATTATTGTCCTCAAAGATTGTCTAGTAATGAATAAGTCAAATCAAATCCAAGTCTTTGAATAAGTCATCTAAGCTAGACTCACAATGTGTGTGTGTAAAGGTTCATTCACATCTTGACTCCTAGGTAAGCCAAATCAATGATTTCGTTTAAGAATTGGGATCTGATGGGTCAAACCAACCTAGATATCTCAATTATGCTCTGTAGTTTCCTTTCTATGCTCAGTATGGTATGATTTTTTTTTCATTTTCTTACCTCTTTTTATTTCTTTTTTTCACTTTTTCGTTTTTTTTTTCTTTTCTTTTTTCAGCACACCTACCCTTTAAGGTATCATTCCTCCTCATGGTGGTCCTAATACTCGCCCATGGGTAGCTTCACGCTCATCGGTTATAGGTGGTTTAATTTCTTTCTTTAGAGACTTTTTTTTAACCATACCATACATCATAACACTAGCAAATCAGGATAGACATCTAAGCAAACGGTCATTATAGACATGCAATTTCTTCAACTAGTCACTTTGCCAACTACTTAGGTTGTCACGACTAAAAACCCATAATTAAGTGCTTACGAGTCTAACCTAGATCAATTACTCAATGTATCAGATAAAAGTACATTAAAGAACTTATCGTTTCTAAGATTTCACCCTAAAACAAACAATATCATCATTGGACTTATGTTTTACTATCAAGGACTAAAAAAAACAAAATAATTTTTTTTTATAACAGGTATTATCACATGTATTATCATGCGCACCCTCACACTTAAAACTTGCATTGTCCTGAATGTAAGATAAATATAAAGAAAATTATTAAGGAACAACAGTACCAGGCGCGGAGTTGATCAGGTTCCTACTAGTAAGATTTGTGTTGTGTGAGTGTGTAAGTTGCACTGAACACCTTCATAAATACTTATGCAAACAATAAACATGCAATTATCACACAATAAAATAAAACTACAGTAAATAAAATAAAATAAAATAAAATAAATGCAGATGCAAGGGTTTTCTCCCCGCTAGCACTAAGTTTAACGTCTTCAGCCAAACGTAACCACGTAATGTTGTCATGGTGGCTTTCATATAGTGAACTGATTAAGGCATGAGAAAGAAGTTATGTCTAGTTGTTGCAGTTTATCTATTGATCCCCCAGGGTCTGGTGGTTGAGATTGTAGGCTGCACATATGTAAAAGTTGGCTCAATCTCTTCAAATGAGCACTAACTCTCATTTTCCTCCTTTTACGGTTCTTTGGGATCAATTTGAGTTTGGAAGGGTGTGATTCATGTTGTGAACAAGTTGTTTCTGGTAAGACTGTGTCTAGCATGTATGTGTATCGGCACTTATCAAAATCTTGTGGTTGTTTTTCAACATGAATAAATATTTATTTCCAGTGTCATATCCCTAAATAATAGCTTCATGAGACCATTCCAGCAATCAATAAGGGCATTAGCTGTAGCAAGAAAAGGTCTACCTAAGATTAGTGGAATTTTTGACTCAGTGTAAACCACAGACTAAGTATCTAAGATCAGGAAATCAACAAGGTAATAGAATTTATCGATTTGAACTAAAATATCGTCAACTACTTCCCGCGGTGCTCTGATAGATCAGTCAGCTAACTGTAAAACTATATATGTAGGTTTAATCTCACCTAGCCCAAACTGCATATAAATAGAATATGGCATAAGATTAACATTAGCACCTAAATCTAATAAAGCTTGGCCGAACTTATGTGTGACAATGTGACAAGTAATGGTAGGACACACCCTAGATCTTTATATTTTGGTGAAGTCATCTGTTCAATTACTGCACTAGCCTACTCTGTCAAGAATGCAGTCTTCTTCACATGGTGTTTTCTCTTTATGGTGCATAGATCCTTTAAAACCTTCGCATAAGTGGGAACTTATTTTATCACATGTAATAGCAGAAGGTTAATCTTTACTTGCTTAAGATATTCTAGGATCTCACCATTTGGGTCTGTAGCTCTTGCTATGGGCCTAAGTGCCTGAGGAAATGGTACTCTAACTAGGAAATGAGTCTCTTGATCTGCCTGAAGGGTATTCTCATTACTATCCTTACTGGCTCATGTAGTGTTGGAAGTGTCCTGCAAGCCTACCTCTTTACCACTCCTAGTGATTATGGCATTAACACCTCTTACATTGGATACCTCAAGATCAGTTTGTGCCATGTGTTGCCCTTGTGGATTTGGTTGAGCCTGAGATGGGAATTTTCCTTATTCTTGCATACTCAGGGCATTCGTCAAATTAGAAACTTGACTCTTAATCTCCTTATTGTCTTCAACTACCTGAGCTATCAGTGGCTCAAACCTTTGATTGGTTTTGCTTTGGGCCTCCACAAATACTTTTTGGGCCTCTACAAATACTTGCATAGTATCCTCTAAGGAATTCCTAGGAACGGCAGGTGTATGATAATGGGGGCACTGTAACCTTTGGTTTGTGGGGTGTGGGTAGGTTGATAAGACTCTTGTTTCCAACTAAGATTGGGATGGTTCCGCCAACTGGGATTATAGGTATCTGAATAAGATGTGTATGGCTTCTTGTACATCCATAAAGTGTTACAGTGTTCCTCATATGTGCCCATCATCTCACCATATACCAAGTATTCTTCGGCTAGATGGTTAATTCCCTTACACACAAAGCATACCCCTTGAGGTTCTAAATGGGCTACTGCATGCATAGTCTGGCTATCCTTAGCTTTTAAGGCTCCTAACTGTCTAGTTAATAACTCAACTTGTGCCTTAAGACTATCATCTTCCCTAAAGTGGTGTATACCTCTGCTAGAAGGAGTGGTGTGTGTTCATATCATTGCTATCAATGGCATTAGGTCCAGTCCAAGTGTGAGACTTCTCAGCTAAGTCATTTAAGTACTCTAATGCCTCATCAGGGTCCTTTGGATGAACTCACCATTGCACATTGTCTCCACGAATTGGTGCTCTCTAGGGGTTAAACCGTCATAAAAATAGCTCACTAAGCGCCAACTCTCATATCCATGGTGAGGACAACTCGCTAACATCTCCATATACCTCTCCCATGTTTGATAAAGGGCTTCACTGTCTTTTTGGGAGAAGGTATATATTTGTCTTTTCAAGGCATTTGTCTTATGGTGTGGGAAGTATTTATTAAAGAATACATGTGTCATCTCGCCCAATGATCCTATTGACCGAGGTCTTAGAGAATACAACCAGCTTTTAGCTCTTTCCTTAAGGGCAAATGGTAAGAACTTAAGTCTAATTGTGTTAGTGGTTCCAAACCAGTCATGGAAATTTGCTACAACCTCTTTAAACTCTCTAATATGTACATAAGGGTTCTCTTCTCCAAACCATGAAAGGTTGGGAGATACTGTATCATTTCAGGCTTAAAATCTATATGTGGTGCACTAGGAGGAAACATGATGCACGATGGTGTAGCTGTGCGAGTTGGGTGGAGTTACTCCTCAAGAACCCTCATAGGTGGTCTCTCATATTCACTCATAGTATGTGCACTAGACGTGGAGGGTGTGGCAAAGAGATTGTCAAACAAACTCTCTGATTCTGAGTTTTCTTCTTCAGTACTAACAAATCTACCAAACCTATCTCTACATCTAGGCATACAATTAAAACACAAGTGAAACAAAGAACATAAATAAAAAGAATAAACTAAAAATAAATAATTAAAAAGAAATCAAAAAAAAAAATTAAAACTGAAATAAAATAAATAAAATAAAATAAATAAACAAAAAAATTAAAACTAAACTAAAACGAAATTGAAATAAAATAAAATAAATAAGTAAATAATAAAAAATGATATGAAGCGAAGTTACCGCTTTTGTTGTTGACCAAGCAAACCTGCTCCTATTGTTGTAAACCGTCTCCCCGGTAACGGCGCCAAATTTTGATTACGCCCAAATAGTACTTGCGGCTATCGCAGTATAGTTGGGGTGTCGATTCCTCAGAGAGATGGTTACAAAGAACTGATTTACTTAAAAAAAACGTTAGCAGTACCTGTATGAAAAGATAGTGATTGAATTGATAATATAGAATAAAAGTATGTTAAATATGTTGAAGAATATCAATAGAGATAAACAGCAAAGCGTCGAAAATCCCTCTTGTATCAAATCCCTATATTCACTTATTGATTCCTGTTATTACTCAATTGAAGATTCACATCCCAAACCAACAATCGGAAGATATTCAATTGTAAACATATTAAATTCCAATGTAACCAGTGATTTATTTTCTCTATGTTAACAACACACAAGTTATCGTTATGACTAATCTAACGTCGACAATATACCCTCAGGCAATACTATAAGAGAAGACCAACTCATAAAACAATTTTACCAGTCACAACTGGGTTCCCACACATAGAAAAAGCATGACTGAATCTATATGCAAGTTGAATAAACACAGTTTCTGGATTCATAAATCGAAAGATAAAAAAGAATAATAAACATCAATTGTATTAAACGTTTAAGAGTATTTAGGAATCAACAACATGAATATAAAAACTTAAATACAAGATTTCATCCTTAGCTTTGCCTAGGAGATTAGTTATCCATGGATAAGAGAGATAAAGCCTGGATAGATCGGAGAGACGTCATGTGGGCTTGTAGTTTTTCGTTCTTCTCTCTCGAAATTGTGTTTGTGGCTATTTGATGTGTGTTTTTCCTCAGTTTCTCTCCCCTCTTAGGGTTTGGGATGAGCTTGAGTTTATATAGAGAAGTCCCGAATGGTTTATTTGTATAAAAAAAATGAACTAAGCAAAAACCATGGAAAATGATTCTGTCTCGCAACGCATGGCCTTTGCGCGCCGCGACGCTTGGCCGACTTTGTAGGATAATGATTCATGCATTTCTGCTCGTTTTGCGTGCTTCCGATGCGTCCGTAAGGTCCCGAAACATGCATAATTTATCCAAATTCATGTTCTATTGCTTCATAATAATAAAACATAAAAAAATTATAATTAAGATTAAATACATGATAATTAAGCCGAGTTAGCGTTGTTCAAAGTATACTTTCATGCACTTATCAATGAGCTGTTAAGTTTCATGGATGTATATTCGGGCTACAACCAAATCCTCATGCATCCGGATGACCAAGAGAAAATTGCCTTTGTCACGAATAGAGATATTTATTGTTACATGGTGATGCCATTCGGCCTCAAGAATGCTGATGCTACCTACCAACGTCTAGTCAACAAGATGTTCTCCCAACAATTGGGAAAACTATGGAAGTATACATAGATGACATGCTGGTTAAGTCTTCAAAGGCTTACCAACATCTGGGACACCTAGAGGAAGCCCTTAACATTATGAAAAAGTACGTGACTGGTGCTTACAATCACGCGTATAACGCAAGAGCACGTATCGTTCAAGTAGTATAAAAATATCGATCCTACGAGGACTTAATACCTAATCTATTAATTTTATGAGGTCAAATGATTACTAGTATCTAAAAGGTTGTTTGTTGATTTGAAATGGTGATGATTCTAAATTTAAAAACAAGTAAATAAAATTGTACGAAAGTAGGTTTAAGAAAATTCAATATTAGGAAACTGTCTAGGGTTGTGAATCTTTCTAATATCTTTAAAAAGATGAAGTGGTTATTTCATTTTTGTGTAATATATCGGTTTACTGACCTGGAACACTAAATTATGCGAAAGCCTCTATCGATGGTCATACGCAAATACCCAGTATAACCCAATTGAACCATATGTCTATGTCAACCAAATTACTTGGATTCATTAAGTTTAAGTTCCAATTATGGTTACCCCCGCCAGACAGGTATATGTCTATCATGTAAGGAATCTATTAAAGGGTTATCTATCCTCAAGGAAGATCGTGGGCTATTAAGTCTAAGCCTGAAACCTAAAATTCATTTGTCAAGTTTATTTTAGATTTACCAGATCAATCTTATTAGTGGCCCATTAACAAGACGCATTAAGCTTAAGACTTAATAAGTAAACCTTTAAATTACCCAAACTATAAAATAACCCCTTATAAACCGGTAATTTTAGAATTCATCACAACCCCAGATAACTAACTTAGTTACGACACATAACTAGGGCTAGTAAAAACTTAAATAAAATACAAGACATAAAGTAAATTGCTGAAAAGTAAATGACAGAAAGTAAATGCTGAAATTAAATACTGAAAATTAAATGCTGAAAAGTAAATGCTGAAAGTAAATTACTGAAAATTAAATGCTGAAAGTAAATGCTGAAAGTAAATTGCTGAAAAGTAAATGCTGAAAGTAAATTGCTGAAAAGTAAATTGCTGAAAAGTAAATGCTGAAAGTAAATTGTTGAAAAGTAAATAAAGTAAAATTACAATAAAAGAAAATGATGAGGTAAAAGGACCCACTTTTATTATTTCTATTTTAGATATCTCCTTTAATATAATATATTAACTTTGCATGATAATTACCAACCAGTCATATAGGCGGTATCCAGATTAAGTCAAATTAATAATCAATTACCAACCGACCAATCAGGCGGTATCCAATTTAGTCAGGTTAAAACCAATTTAAATAATTACCAACCGACCAATATGGCGGTATCCTCATTAAGTCAGGTTTAAACTAGTTTATATATTATAATTAAGGGAGATTAATCTAAATATTAGTAATAAAAGTTTTACCTTTTACCCCAGCAAGGGGAGTTACCTCCTCATTACTGAAAAGTAAAAACTGAAAATTAAAGAAAGAAAAGTATTGTGCGTAAAAGTAAATTGTGGAAAGTAAAAACTGAAAAGTAAAGAAAAGAAAGTGCGAAAGCGGAAATTAATTACTGAAAGCTGTAAATAACAAACAAGATACAATCTTCTTATTATTCTTAAGGAATTCCTTAGAAGAGAGTATGAATTTACAAATGAAATGGCATGGTATTTATAGGCAAAATTTTGCCTCCATCAAATCATCCACCAATCCATTATTAATTGCTCAACTAATTGCTCCACCAAATCCATTATTAATTGCTCCACTAATTTCTTATCATTTTTGGTGGTGATTTGATAATTTTTATTATTTATTTATTTATTGTTTTGCTTTGAAAATGATTGAAAATGACTTTAATAATTACACACAACACACTTCTGGATGGTTCATCAATGTCGGGAAAATCCATTTTGTCTTTCAAAGTTGTAGATATTTGAGTATTCTTTAATCTGGAACTTGAATCAGCTCAATCCAATATCGAAGTAAAAAGTTATGCCCAAAATACGACAGATGCGCAAAACTGGAATTTCCAAAACTGCACTTCGTTAAAACGCCCTTTCAAGTTTCCAATCTCCAAAATTAATATGTCAAGTCCAATTTTTGCTCTTATTTGACCTACATTTCGTCCTAAATGATTCCATTGTATCCCAATATTATTTTATCTGCAAAATAAACTAAAACCATCAAAACGTTTGTTGACGGTGGATTTTGGTCTCAGGGTAATATTGGAATATCACTCCCGAGGAAATCCTCCTCCAACTGTGAATTTGTTTGGTTATGGGGGACCAAAGGCAAATTTAGCGGAAAACGAGAAAATACGCCAATCAGACAAGGTGATTTAACGTGGTTCGGTGGATTTTGGGATCCGACCTACGTCCACGGGCAAGAACAGGGTGGTGCTTTTTATTACTCAAATACACTCCTCGGGTCTCTTCTTTGTTTTTACAAATCAAAGCTCTATGACTCTAATCTCACTTTTGTGATGTTTTCTAGATGCCCTTTTACACATGCTCTACCCTTCTATTTATAATAATACAGAAATCAGATTCCTATTTGTATAAGAAATCCTATTTGAAACCCAATCTTCTCTTCTTGTAGGGTTCCTGATCCGGTATTGCCTTCTTCTTCCATTTTCCCTTTTGGATTCTGACTCTCTCTGATTGTGAAAGTAGGATGTTTTCCTTATCTTATCCATAAGAATGGGTGTTTTGTCTTGAACATGGTCCGTCATCTGGTCGGTCTTTTAATGAGGTCGGCCATGACAATCTTTTATGCTGAGGACGTTCTGCCGACATCTATAGTGCTCGGTCATTTGAACCAAAGTGGTCGGTCTTCATATGAACTGGTCGGGTCGGCCTCATGATCTCAACCAGATAGCGAACTTACCTTTTTGTCCTTGTCGTGCTGTCTTAAATGCTGTAGCGCCTGAAAACACCATCAACATATGTCCCCTAGTTCTCTGTTCCAACGAGTATGTGAGTTGGTGCCGGGAACTATATGAAGAGGTTGTGCTGATTGTCTTCGCTGGTAGTCGTCCTAGGATGCAAAAAGAATTTTCTTGCTGTTCCAATCATCTTTTTTCGAGACGCACAACCGTCGTGTCTTCTTAATTGCCTGTCAAATCAACTTTAGGGTTTCTTCCAATGTCCGACACTTGTCAAACATCCGCTGGTTTCCCGCCAAAAGAGGGGACGAATCGACCGTGCAGAGGCGCTTTCACAGTGGGCTGATCTCAGCCGTCTGTTTGAACTGGGGAAGCCCTCTTTGTGGCCGACACTTGGCATTCATCCGGGCTCTTCCTTTAGATCCAGTGGTCACGAGCGTCCCGGTCACGACTATAAGAAGGGGAGGCTCCTACTGTTCCATCTTTTTTCGGCAATTTCTCCTTCCTCTCTGCAAGTATCTCGGTTGTTTTGCTCATATCTGCATCTCGGATTTCAACTGCGGGCTTGTTCTTTGCTGTGAGCATAAGGAGCGGGCATTACCGTACTGCACGACCTCCTGTTTTTTCCGAGAAGAACAAGTAGGTTCTCTGAACGACTTCTCCTCTTTTTTATGCTGTGACTCTGTTTGTTTATTTTACTTAGGGAGAGACTTGTGGTTTTGCTGGGTCTTGCTTTAGGGCATTTTTAGAGACTCCCTATCTAGTTTAGCACGGACACCGTGGGTAGCTCCTCATAGACTGATTCTCCTCCCTTCGCTGTTTTTCTGGGTGTCAAGGATGTCTGACAATAGTTCTCCCTCCGAAAGGCCTGCCAAGATTTCAACTCCCCCCGCTGAAGAGCTCTCTTCGGGCTCAGGGGCACCTAGTGTAGAAGTCCTTGACACTACCCCTACTGCTTCTGAGATCGAAAATGACTCTTACCATCAGAGGGTTCCTCGGAAGGACCCAGAGCCTGGTGAACTTGGGTCGTCGGCTCTGGATATGAACCGTCCCTCCAAGATAACCGAGGATGATCTCGCCCTTCTCCATCAGCGGTATAATATTCCGATAGACATCGCCCTTGAAGTTCCAGGCCCGATGGATCGTGCCAGTCAGCCTGACGAAGGCTCGGTAGCACTCCTTCCTATCTTCTTTGAGTGTGGGCTACGGTTGCCGATCCAGCCTTATTTCGCTTGGATGTTGGCTGAGATGGAAATCGCCCCTTGTCAGCTGAGTCTGAATAGTTGGAGGATTTTGGCCGGGCTGTATGCAGCTTGGCATCGGGCAGGGCTCGGGGAGCCCTTTTTGAAGAGGTGAAGAGGGTGTATCGTCTGAAGGCCAACCCAAAAGCTCATCATGGTTGGTATTATCTTTCTGCTTACAATAGCTCTATGAACATCGTCCAGAAGCTCCCTGATTCCAATAAGAACTTCAAGGATCTCTGGTTTTGGGCTACCAGGGATTGGGGGCGGTCCCTGTTCTCAGATGAAGGGGAAACCTGGTGCCGGATATTTTCAGGGCTGGAGGTTAGGAGTCTAATGTCCCTTCACTCTTTCTCTGTTCCTGTTCTTTAGTCTCTTAAGGTTTTTAACTTCTCTGGTTCTTCCCAGCTTGTTGGCAAGATGCTCCCAAGGTTTCTCATCAGGTTCGGAAGCGGGTATCCTGGGCTCGGAATTATGCTGCCCACTGGAAGGATTTGGTCAATAATGCGGCTTTTGTTGAGTCAGGCCTCATTCGGGCCATTCCCGCGGATGTCTTGGGTCGGATAGGTAGATGTCTTGCTGTTTGTTCTGTCTTCATTGTTTGTTTCATCATGTTTTGATATCTTGGCTATATGCTCGGTCCCTGATCTCCTTCTCTATTTTCCCCCTTTTTTGTAGGCATGTCGAAGAGGCCTAAGTTTCTTGAGAAGTTGGCCGGTACCATGAAGAAAACCGGCCGTGCTGATGTTGGAACTTCCCGGGCACAGCCTGCCACTGCTGGGGCTGACGGGCGTCTCAAGGAGATGTCCAGCCTGCTGCTTGGAGTCTCTCTTCCCCTGGTGCACAATCATCGGGGTCCGCTCGTCTTACCAGTCCGCCCAAGCCTCTTAGGAAGAGGAGGCGTCAATTTGGGGCCGAGGAGACCGAGCTGGTCCAAGAGGAGGAGGGAGATGAAGCTGCTCCGGTTAAGAGGAAGGATGTCCGTAGGGGGAGGAAGTCTTCTGAAGGCTCCTCGAAAAAACGGAAGGGCCCCGTGGTCCTCGGGGTGGACGACTTGGGGGAAAACGTCCGGGAGGCCACTTCCCATTTAGTGCCGGCCTTCAATGAATTGGCCGAGGTGATTCCTCCTGAGGAGGTCTCGAGGTATGAGGATGTATCTCCTGAAGGTGTTGTGACTGAGATGTGTTCTTAGATGGCGAAGGTATTTTCACTTCCCTTCTCGGTTTTTGAGTCTTGGTTCTTTTTTTTTATTTTTGTATTGACTTCTTTCTCCTTTTTTGTGTGCAGGCCAACTACCTTATGGCCAAGAATAAGGATCTTCTTCTGTCTTTGTTGTCCGAGGGTGGTCAGGCCCAGAGGCTTCAAAATCGTCTCTCCGAAGTGGAGGCAAAGCTGGCTGACCGGGATGGGACGATAGAGAACCTTCAGTTGGCTGCTGTTGAGAACTTCAAAACCAAAAGGCTTTTAAGGCCGCGGCTGCGCTGGAGCGAAAACTTGCTGACACCGCTCGAGAGGATTTGAAGACCGCCCAGTCTGAGATTGGCGTCCTGAAGGGGAGGGTAGCAAGTGCTGAGGCCAAGTTGAAGGATAAAGACGAGGAGGTTGCACGGGCCCGAGATAGCCTTGAGAGGAAGAAGACCGAGCTTGAGGATAGGGAGGTTGATCTCGAGGAGAGAGAGATCGAGCTCGAGAAGAGGGAGAGTGAGCTTAAGGCCGAGAAGGAGGCTATCCGCCTGGAGGGGGTTGGTGACTGTGCTGAGCTGATACCGATGGTGCTGCCAGATTTGAATATGGACCCCATCCGTGCAGCCATCAGTTATTGCAAGGGGGATATCTCTGAGGAGGAATTTCGGAAGTGGCTCCCTCCACCTGCCGGGGAGGTTATGAATCCTGATCCGATTTCGGTCATCCCGGCTTCTGGAGTTTCTCAAGAAGGACGATCTGATGTTCTAGCCCCCAGCGAGGACTGCCTTGAGATCCCTCCTCCCGCTCCTGAAGTAGAGGTCTGTCGTGCAGCTGAAGATGAAGCAGATGTTCCTCTTCCCGATGCCGAGCCGCTTCTTCCGCCATCTGAACCATCTGAGGAAGAAATTCCTGCCCCTGTGCGGGCTGAATGAAAAAAGGGTAACCCTACCGGGGCCCTATGTATACTTATAACTTTTTGTAATTACATTACAATTTTATATACAAGTATGTTTATGTTTATTCATTCTTCCCTTTTTTCTCTCTTTTTTTTTTTTGTAATGTGAGACCCTTCAGAGGTCATCGTGAACCGGAGGGGTATATCCTGGCCCCGAGGTGGGTAATGGTCTTTGATTCTGGGGGAATGTTTCCTCCCTAAATCGAAGGAGTTTGACTCGGTGGGTCGCAACCTGACCCCGAGCTGAGTGAAAGACTTGGTTTCTTGGGGCATGTCACCTCCCCAAACCGAAAGAGTTTGACTCGGTGGGACGTAACCCGACCCCGAGCTGAATGAAAGACGGGTTCTGGGGGCATGTCACCTCCCCAAACCGGTAGAGTTTGACTCGGTGGGACGTAACCCGATCCCGAGCTGTAAGAATCACTTGGTACTGGGGGAATGTTACGTCCCCAGTCAAAAGACAGACTCGTGGGACATCGCCCGACCCCGAGCTGTTAGAATCACTTGGCACTGGGGGAATGTTACGTCCCCAGTCCAAAGACAGGCTCCGGGGGAATGTTACGTCCCCGAGCTGTAAGAATCACTTGGCACTGGGGGAATGTTATGTCCCCAGTACGAAGACAGACTCGGTGGGACATCGCCCGACCCCGAGCTGTAGAATCACTTGGCACTGGGGGAATGTTACGTCCCCAGTCCAAAGATAGGCTCCGGGGGAATGTTACGTCCCCGAGCTGTAAGAATCACTTGGCACTGGGGGAATGTTACGTCCCCAGTCCAAAGACAGACTCGGTGGGACATCGCCCGACCCCGAGCTGTTAGAATCACTTGGCACTGGGGGAATGTTACGTCCCCAGTCCAAAGACAGGCTCCGGGGGAATGTTACGTCCCCGAGCTGTAAGAATCACTTGGCACTGGGGGAATGTTACGTCCCCAGTCCAAAGACAGACTCGGTGGGACATCGCCCGACCCCGAGCTGTTAGAATCACTTGGCACTGGGGGAATGTTACGTCCCCAGTCCAAAGATAGGCTCCGGGGGAATGTTACGTCCCCGAGCTGTAAGAATCACTTGGCACTGGGGGAATGTTACGTCCCCAGTCCAAAGACAGACTCGGGGGAATGTTACGTCCCCGAGCTGTAAGAATCACTTGGCACTGGGGGAATGTTACGTCCCCAGTCCGAAGACAGACTCGGTGGGACATCGCCCGACCCCGAGCTGTTAGAATCACTTGGCACTGGGGGAATGTTACGTCCCCAGTCCAAAGATAGGCTCGGGGGAATGTTACGTCCCCGAGCTGTAAGAATCACTTGGCACTGGGGGAATGTTACGTCCCCAGTCCAAAGACAGACTCCGGGGGAATGTTACGTCCCCGAGCTGTAAGAATCACTTGGCACTGGGGGAATGTTACGTCCCCAGTCCGAAGACAGACTCGGTGGGACATCGCCCGACCCCGAGCTGTTAGAATCACTTGGCATGGGGGAATGTTACGTCCCCAGTCCAAAGATAGGCTCCGGGGGAATGTTCGTCCCCGAGCTTAAGAATCACTTGGCACTGGGGGAATGTACGTCCCCAGTCCAAAGACAGACTCCGGGGGAATGTTACGTCCCCGAGCTGTAAGAATCACTTGGCACTGGGGGAATGTTACGTCCCCTTTCAGCTGTTGTATTGCTAGCTGAGAATCACTCCTGATCACTACGTTGTGGACCCCTACTACCGTACATAGCCTTAGCCCGGCCAGTATTGCCTCGTACTCTGCTTCATTGTTTGTAGTTTTGAAGGCGAATTTGAGGGCGAGCAGTATCTCTTCTCCTTTTTTACTTTTTAGTGCTACTCCCGCTCCGTAGCCGTGTGAACTTGCGGATCCGTCCACAGACATTTCCCACATGTCTTCTTCCACGGCCAGGACCTGTGGTTCCGTGAACTCTGCTATGAAGTCTGCTAAGGCCTGCCCTTTTATTGCTGTTCTCGGGAGGTAGGAGATGTCGTGCTCGCTTATTTCTACCGACCACTTCATTAGTCTCCCTGAGGCCTCTGGTTTTTGCAGGATTGTCTTATGGGATAATCCGTGTACACCTTGATAGGATGGGCCTGAAAGTAGGGTCGTAACTTCCGTGCCGCAGTGACCAGGGATAGGGCAATTAGCTCGTGCGTGGGGTATCGAGTTTCTGCGTCCAGTAGGGCTTTACTGACATAGTAAACCGGTTTCTGGACATGGTCGGTCTCTTGTACCAGTGTCGAGCTTACTGCGTGCTTTGAGACGGCCAGGTATAGGTACAGTGTCTCCCCTGGGAGGGGTTTGGCTAAGAGAGGGGGGTTGTGCCAGGTATTGTTTTAGGTGCTGGAAGGCCTCTTCACACTCAGGCGTCCAGTCGACCCATTTTTGGGCTTTTTTGATGACTTTGAAGAAAGGATGGCACTTGTCGGTTGCACGCGAGATTAACCTGTTGAGTGCGGCGATCCTTCCTGTAAGGCTTTGTACTTCCTTAACTGTCCGGGGTGATTTCAGGTCTAGCACGGCTTGTATCTTTTGCGGGTTCGCTTCAATACCTCGTGAACTTACCATGTAGCCCAGAAATTTTCCTGAGGCTACCCCGAATGAACACTTCTCTGGATTGAGCTTTAAACTGTGTTTCCTCAGGAGTTCGAAAGTTTTCTTCAGGTCGGCCACATGGTCTCTTGGTTTATCATGTCGTCGACATATACCAGCATGGTTGTGCCGATGAGCGGTTTGAAGATTTTGTTCACTAGTCTCTGGAAAGTCGCCCCTGCATTCTTCAATCCGAAAGGCATCACTTTATAACAGTACAGCCCTTGGTCAGTGATAAAGGTGGTCTTCTCCTCGTCCGCAGGGTGCATCTTGACTTGATTG
>SKCR01008646.1:0-23811 GCA_019454045.1 Zanthoxylum bungeanum
AAGTCTTTTGACATGAAAGACTTAGGACTAGCCAGATTTTGGGAATGCAAATAGTTTGAGACAGACAGAACAAAAGGTTATGGCTTTCACAAGAGAATTATATTGAACGGGTAATCAGAAGATTCAATATACAGAATGCCAAACCTGAGCAAGAGTTCGTATCTTTCATCCAAGAAAACGATAGAGAAGATGTCATCAATACCATATTCTTCAGCAGTTGGAAGCCTAATGTATGTTATGGTATGTATCAGGCCAGATATTGCTCATGTAGTAGGTGTAGTGAGCCGAACACTAGGAGGTAGCCAAATGGATTCTCAGGTACCTCAAGGGTATATCAAAGTTATGTCTATGCTATGGGGGAACTGATCCAAGCTTGGAAGGCTATATAAATTTAGATATGGCAAGAGATATTGATGATAGAAAATCTACATTAGATTATCTCTACACTTTTGCAATGTGAGTTGTGTCATGGCAGTCAAGATTGTAGAGGTGTATTGTATTATCCATAACATAAGGTGAGTATATTGCAGCAGCGGAAACATGAAAGGAAATGTCGTTACTAAAGCATTTTTTCCAAGAATTAGGGATCAAACAAACATAATACAAGATACATTGTGATAGTCAAAATATTTTAGACCTAAGCAAGAACTTAATGTATCATTTGTTGGAGTTCTACGGTCCCAATGATCGAATAATCAAGCATAAAACAACATGTGAATACACGAAGAAGTTGCGGAATACTTACATCGATCGGTTGAGCGATGCGGTGGACAACAAAAATCTTTCTGCCCTCCTCCATGAAGCTCGGCAGTGAGCAGTTTTTGATCTTCCATTTTCGGCTTTGTGGATCAACCTCCAAGCTCCAAGCTTTCGTGATATGATTCCAAGCCCACGGGTGGGTTTCCCTATCACCTTCGCAAGACTCCGATGTGTGCTAGCACTCTTGATTTTTGCCAAAAAAATCACTAATAGCTTCTTCTTCATTCTCGGTGATGGACCAGAAAATAGAAGAAAAATGGCTTGTTTGGCCGAGAGAGAGGAAGAGAAAAATAGAGAGAGAGAGATGTGTGTGTTAGATGGAAAATGTGTATCTAATACCAATTTTGAATTTCCAAAAAACATTTAATTGATTTACCAAATTTGGCTTCAAAAGTCAAATGGAAATTATGCCAACAACCACCTCCATCAACATCTATCACTATTCACATCAATCAAGTGACAAGTTGTCAAGTCACTCAAAGTGACTAGACATCACATCACATCACTCAAAGTGACAAGTGATTTGATGCTTGATGTGACTAGTGATTTGACGCTTGATGTGACTAATGTGCCGCACTCGAATTCGAAATGCGAATGCGCTCACAAACACTCCGGGCTCGGGTTCGTTAATTCTAAATTAACGAATTTTCCGTTGCGACGTAATTAATTAATTATGCATAGCAAAATCACTATTCACGTCACTAATGAATTAATTCTAAATTAACTTGTTTGCCCGAATTAAAATCTAATTTCAATTACGCGTCGAAATCCAATTTCGTATAATATATCGAATATATTATTTTATTGATTAATTCTAAATTAATCGTTCTCTCTCTTTAAATGATATTTTATCCTAGATAAAATATCTCTGTAATTAATCCCAGATTAATTTTCTCTCTCATCAAATTAATCCCAGATTAATAAAGTGCGAGTCACACGTCATCGGTGAATCTTGGGGAAGTGACCCATGAGATCCCCAGATATGTTGGTAGTAAATTCGGTCGTCGGACTATCCGAACACCTAAGTACCTAGTACTATGTTTGTACTGACTTACAAGACAAGGTTGGCTTCTAGCAAAGCACCATAGATACCCAATTCTCCAGAAACATGCTTACAGGAATAAGCGATTTATATCAGGCGTAGTATACGTAGTATTGCGTATATCGATCCAGTATCGGATGTCACGTGCTAGGCCTGGGGCTGGAATTTTGTCTGCCCCGTACGAAACACATATCGGATCTCTGGTAACTAGTCTCTATATCAGATAAACATGACCTAGTCATTTTATCCCGATGACTGCAGTACATAAGAGAACCAGTTTCGTATCCTACGTGACCATCATCTCCACTATGACTGAAGTGATACTTCCGTCTTGACATCACACCCAACACACTACGATTCTCAATATACCCAGCAGAGGCGTAAACAGAACATGTTAAAGCCCTGGATGACCTAAAACCAAAGCATATTGATTTTCGCAAGTATTAGCGGTGCAAGTCTTAGGTTAAGACCAAATACACCTACCCTGATTTCGAACTTCCATAAACACAAAGTCATACTACCAATGGAATTCCGAGGGGTCTATCCAGATCGAAGCTTTTTTCTGTACCATCGGTAAAACATAACCTCCTATTACACTTGCATTAGTATCCTATGCCCAAATATATGAGAACTATGCCGTTATGCCCTCATAACGCGCACAAGTGTAATACTAGTCTTTTATGCATTATCGATGTCCAATCTCGATAATACTCTGACTAGGGATATTTAATGATTAATCCTTCATGGACTGATACTGTCTCATATCATCTCAATCCAGGAACTAATCATATGGACCTTCTATCATTTATATATCTAGGTGATCTAATCACAAATGATAAGAGTGCAATTTCCTTTGTCACATAGTTAATTTGTACAACAACACCATGATCTGTACAAATAGTGACGCTATAGGTCAAAATTGTCCAACAATCTCCCACTTGGCCTATAGCCAGTCACTCGAGTGTCTACCACCCGAACTATGTACGGTTCGCTCAAATTGCTGAGAAAAGACTTTCGTCAGCGGATTTACATGATTATCATCTGATGCGATTTATTCGATCATCACATCGCCACGATGTATGATCCGAACGGATCAGATGAATAATCGAAGTATATATCTGGATCGTTGATGAGACCATTAATTTTTTAGCCTGCGCTGAAGCCTAGCTCAGCTGCTAACAGAACTATATCTAATCTAATTAGATTATTATCGACCCAAATGGCTTCTATTGCTGCCTCAGCTACAGCAATAACCCGCATTTGTTGTTTATTCGGTAACAGTATCTTGCTTGGAATATTTCCAGCTCATTGTTCCGTTATTCAAACTGTATAGTACCGTTTAGCGACTAATAGTCGTTATTATCGGTTAGGAAACTTGCAACGGTGATCCCAGTCACTTCAAATTATCCTTCTCCATAGTATAAGACAGCATCCTTAGTTCCATTAAGATACTCAAGGACGTTCTTAACATCAATCCAATGAGTATCACTTTGATTGGCCCGATTTTGAATCCATATGCTCAAAGCGTATGAGACATCAGGTCACGTACATTTATTAATGTACGATTTCTCGGAGATTATTAACAACTTTAAATCTATCCCAGTAGATCTTTATTCCTAGAATAAAGGTTTTTTCTCCCAAGAATTCTACGGAGAATTTTCTCGAAAGCCTAGCTTTCACCGATTGTTATTTGGGAAATTTCATTTCCAAGAAATGACATATTATCATTATTTATAGGTCAGCAACTGTCAGTGCGCTCCCACTAACCCTCTTATATACACAAGAATCATTTTCATTTTGAATTTAATCATATACCATTATGATTGCATCAAAATGATAATTCAATGAACGCACTGCTTGCTTCAATCTATACATGGATCGAATAACCTGCAAACCTTGTTTGCTAGTTATGGTACGATAAAACCGTCAGGATGTTGTAAACATCCTCCAAAAGGTTTCCATTAAGGAAAGCGGTTTTGGCAATCAGCTGCCACATTTCATAAAAGAAACATGCAGCATTAGCAAGCATTATCTAAATGGATTTACCATGGCAACAGGTAAAAGGTTTCGTCGTAATCGACACAATGTTGATAACGATACCTTTTCGCTACAAGCTTAGCTTAGTGCGTTGGTATGTTGCCATCCATCTATGTCTTCCTTGAAGACTTATATAGTACCAATAGGCACAATGCATTGCAGTACATTAACTAGTGTCCAAACTGGTTGATATACATGGAATCCATTTCGGATGTCATGGCACTTTGCCATAATAGGGAGTCGATACCTTGTATCACTTCCTCATATGTAGTCTGTTGGTATTCCTCAATAAGATTGACATTTTTATGAGGTGAGATCAGAAACCCATACCCAAGGTTGTTTCTGACTCTCTCTGACTTACGCGATTCTTGTGTATTCGAAGATTATTGGTATGGTTTCATCCTTGATGAAATATTTGTGTTACATTAAGGAATCAGTGCCGGGATTAGTATTACTCTGATTTTCATCGAGTTTTACTTTCCTCCCACTTACCACTGCATAAAGGTATTCCTCTTAGGAAAACCGCATGGCGAGCAACAATTACATTGTTCTCTAGTGAGTTGTATAAGTATTATACTTTGGTATCCCTAGGATAACCTACAATTTAGGCACTTATCCGATTTGGGTTTTAGTTTGGTATCATCCAAACATATGCCTAGCATTCCCAAATCTTCAGGAATGAAAAACCCGGTTTCTTTCATGTTCATATCTAATATGAATTCTGTCAAACAGATTTTGGAACCTTATTCAAAATAAGTTTTGCACTGTTAACGTGTATCCGTTGAAGGAAATTGTAGCTTAGAGCGACTCATGATTAACCTTATCATGTCCAACAAAATTCGGTTTCTCCGTTCGGACACACCTTCAAATTGACGTGTTCCGGGAGGAGTCTCATTGAAAGAATACTATACTCTTTCAATTATATGAGAAACTTATTGATAAAGTATTTTCATCATGGTCTAACCGTGATGGTTTAATACTTTAGCCGATCTGTTTGTCTATTTCGTGTCGAAACTTTAAAAGTTTTCGATTTGTGTTTCAGAAGAAACACATAACCATAACGCGATGCCCCATCCGTAAAGGTAACGAAATATTCATATCCACCTCTAGCCTAGCTAGACATAGGCCCACTTGCTTCACTATGAACTGGGGCTAACGGATCGGTGGCACTTACACTTTTACCAAGTAAATAGTGTTTTAGGCATTTTGCCCAATAAACTAGATTTGTAGACTTTATTTGATTAGAATCAAATTTGTCCTAGTACCCACTCTTCAAAAGTGTGGATATACGAGTCTTGTTAAATTGTGTCCCAGACAACAATGCCACTTTTAAGTTTCAACTGATTTACTCAGTTTGAGCTATTTGTTTGTCATTTTGTATGCTTGAGATTTATTTATATTCAAAATATAAATACTGTTTTTCACATCTAATGTGTTTATCTCAATATCATCTTTATAAAATAAAACACTTTAGTGTTCTAGAATATAAAGGTATACCCGCAACGGGTTAAACCCTGATATAGAGATAATATATCTAGTCAAACTAGTTACATTGTAACAGTTTCCTAATTTAAGTACACACCCGAAGGGTTGTTCCTAAATTTAGGTATCTACGGTTAAAACAGCAACTGTCGTCCCATTTCCGATTCGCAGATTAATCTCAAATAAAATCAGTATCCTGCTCATAGCAGATTCTGCACATCAGTACATATTGATGTCAAACATATTTGAAGTCAAAGCCTTGCTCTTCTTCTATTCCTTCATGTCTGCTTTGTCGAAACGGCAGCCACGCTTCCGTGATCCCGTTTGCCACAATTTCGGCAGGCATCTTGGGATATGTCATTTATCTTCCCAGAAGATTATAATGATTTTTCCTTTGCCCTTTTCACATTCCAGAAGCCTTTGGCCAAGCCTTTGCCTTTTGGAATATCGAAGTAAGGTGCGCCTTGCACTACTTGCCTTATTGCAAACTTTGGCTAATATCTCCTTGAGAATAGCCATTAACCCTCCAAGAGTTATTAATTGCAATTTGGTACTTCTAAGATCTAAGAATAGATCTATGAAGATCCTTCAATTTCAATATCATACTTTAAGGATCTAACCTTTAGTTCTAACAAAGAAATTAAGGAGTCTATTTGGCAAGTTTAATGGATTGAGCACTAAAGTTATCATCACATAAATCTTCCAAAGATTGTGCTCTACTATTTGCTTAACTCCGAGCTTAAGCATAATATGTTATTTTATCAAATAAAGTAACTTATTAGTTTTCAGGACTATCCTGAAATTTTCCCAATTTGAAAATTAAAGTCGTTTAAAACATTTTTCACCTAGGATTATGTTTTAAACACTAATCTTTCAATTTTATCTTGATTCTAATAGTCCAACTATTTAATCAACGATTTTAGGTACTATTTATTATAATGATTACTATAGTCCAACTATATAATCAACTATAATTTAATAGGTTAATTCAAATATATTGATTACTATAATCCAATTATATAATCAACTATAAATGAAATAGTTTGAATACAGTCCAACTGTTTGTTAAAATAACAATTTAAATATTAGTCTAACTAACATTTAATTTATATGACGAATGATTTGTAATGAGCGCGTATGGCAAGTAACTAAACGAATATTGCAAATTTAATACTTGTCTCCCACTATTTTTTGGCGAGCCTCTAACCCTCTGTCGAGTACTCGGGAAACCGTGTTTCCTAGTGGGCTAGGATCCCGTTAAATGTCACACAATCTTGACTTTGGCCAACAAATTGTATGATAATTAACTAGGTAGATCTCTAAGATCAATTGGATCTCATCCAATTCCTAGATCCAGTAGGGGGACATCCAAGTCCGAAACATATATCTTATATATGCCAATATTTCCAATATATTGCCTAACCTTTTTCCTCTGAATCAACTAAGCCTTGGCTTTGGCACAACAAACTTAGTGATCCCAGTTAAGCGGAACCCATTGACCATGGAAAACTTCGTAATCAATGTTGATGGACAAGAAGTGGTCTTGACTTTGGCCAACAAACCAATGCCAGTCTTAGATCTTGAGTAAGAATCACTCAATGGAAGGAAAAACGCTTAATATTTTGTGAGGGTTTTTCGCGTGCAAATTGGCAACCAATTTATTATCTTTGTTAAGGTATCATCATCATACACCCTTAAACATGCATTCTAAACACATAATAAGGCGCGTAAATAAAATAATAATGATATGCGGATGGATAATTTAACACATTGATCCTATATCAAATCTCTTATTTCCTCTCTCCCACTAGCACAAGTATTATTTCTACCCGTTACATAACACTTCTAAAGAAACCTCATTTACATTGAGGGGAATATGTGAGAAGAGAAATACAAAGAGTATGGAGGTAATAGGCTGGACACGCAGGTCCAATTAATAAATTCTAAATTTATTACAACAATTTCCAAAATTGCCCCACTCATCTAATATCCATCCGATATACATTATTCATGCATCGCAACCATGTATTCACACAAGCATGTTATCAATCAATCTAACCAAATTAATTAATCTGATAATTAATGACCATCCAATGTTCAAACAACGATTTGATTTTGCGCGAGTCCAACTCGTTTTGCGAATAAGTACTCAAAGTACGAATTCTTGAATTAAATTAAGCTACAACATTAAATCCAATTTAATATGTATTTAATACTAATTCACTATTTAATTCCAAATTAAATATTACACTTTAATAACGAACCTTTACGACTTAAATTCCAAATTTAATCGTTACGGGTCTCAAAGCCCGATTAACATCCAATGTTAAATTTAATTAAATTCCAATGGGCTTTTAATTAATTTCTTAAGGCGTGGACTTTTGGTCAACTCGGGTCAAAACCAATAACCAAAGCCCAATCAAGGAGTAACCCCATAAGCCTAGAAATCAATTTAGGCCCAATTAAATAATTAAAGGTCCATTAGTCGCATTTGGACTTTATGGAAACGGTTTTGGGCCCAATTGGATCCAACCAATTTATCTTAAACCTAACTTGGTACAACCAAGCCCAATAAGCCCATTTACAACATTACAAGCCCAAATCCAATTTAAGCCCATTTAATTAAATCACAAAAATCCAATTTCACAATTTAATTAAACAAAGTGCAATGGCATAATTAATCACCCAAATTAATATCTCCAAAACACCAATTAGCCTAATTAATTATGCTTATTAACATTAAAACATGTCCAACACATTTTAACAAAAATCAAACTCATTTTCACATGCTTTAACTCTCGGCAATTTGGGGATTTTTCAAATTGATTCAGTTTCAATCCAATTAAATCCACAATCAACATTTCCCAAATGATTTTAAGTCATCCAATGAATCAAAAATCAAAATACCAAGACATTTAGGGCTCTTGAAGATTCGGCCAAGCCATCCAAAAAGGGGAAAAATGATCCAATCACAATTTCATGAAATTGATCCAATCAATCATCAATTAAACATCATTTAAACATATTCAATCAAACAATTTAACCAAATCATGCTCAAAATCAATTTACCCAATTTTAAGCCCTAAATCGGTTTCATGCTTTTAACAACGCTCTGATACCATTGTTGGAGTTCTACGGTCCCAAGGATCGAATAATCAAGCATAAAATAACATGTGAATACACGAAGAAGTTGCGGAATACTTACATCGATCGGTTGAGCGATGCGGTGGACAACAAAAATCTTTCTGCCCTCCTCCATGAAGCTCGGCAGTGAGCAGTTTTTGATCTTCCATTTACGTCTTTGTGGATCAACCTCCAAGCTCCAAGCTTTCGTGATATGATTCCAAGCCCACGGGTGGGTTTCCCTATCACCTTCGCAAGACTCCGATGTGTGCTAGCACTCTTGATTTTTGCCATAAAAATCACTAATAGCTTCTCCTTCATTCTCGGTGATGGACCAGAAAAACAGAAGAAAAATGGCCTTTTTGGCCTAGAGAGAGGATGAGAAAAATGGAGAGAGAGAGATGTGTGTGTTAGATTGAAAATGTGTATCTAATACCAATTTTGAATTTCCAAAAAACATTTAATTGATTTACCAAATTTGGCTTCAAAAGTCAAATGGCAATTATGCCAACAACCACCTCCATCAACATCTATCACTATTCACATCAATCAAGTGACAAGTTGTCAAGTCACTCAAAGTGACTAGACATCACATCACATCACTCAAAGTGACAAGTGATTTGACGCTTGATGTGACTAGCGATTTGACGCTTGATGTGACTTGCGTGCCGCACTCGAATTCGAAATGCGAATGTGCTCGCAAACACTCTCGGGCTCGGGTTCGTTAATTCCAAATTAATGAATTTTTCGTTGCGACATAATTAATTAATTATGCCTAGCAAAATCACTATTCACGTCGCTAATGAATTAATTCTAAATTAACTCGTTTGCTCGAATTAAAATATAATTTCAATTCCGCGTCAAAATCCAATTTCGTATAATATATCGAATATATTATTTTATTGATTAATTCTAAATTAATCGTTCTCTCTCTTTAAATTATATTTTATCCTAGATAAAATATCTCCGTAATTAATCCCAGATTTATTTTCTCTCTCAACAAATTAATCTCAGATTAATAAAGTGCGAGTCATACGTCATCAGTGAATCTTCGGGAAGCGACCCATGAGATCCCCGGATATGTTGGTAGTAAATTCGGTCGTCGGACTATCCGAACACATAAGTACCCAGTACTGCGTTTGTACCGATTTACAAGACAAGGTTGGCTTCTAGCAAAGCGCCATGTCTACCCAATTCTCCAGAAACATGCTTACAGGAATAAGCGATCTATATCAGACATAGTATACGTAGTATTACGTATATCGATCCAGTATCGGATGTCACGTGCTAGGCCTGGGGCTGGAATTGTGTCTGCCCCGTACGAAGCACATATCGGATCTCTGGTAACTAGTCTTTATATCGGATAAACATGACCTAGTCATTTTATCCCGATGACTGCAATACATAAGAGAACCAGTCCCGTATCCTACGTGACCATCATCTCCACTATGACTGGAGTGATACTTCCGTCTTGACATCACACCCAACACACTACGATTCTCAATATACCCAGCAGAGGCGTACACAGAACATGTTAAAGCCCTGGACGACCTAAAACTAAAGCATATTGATTGTCACAAGTATTAGCGGTGCAAGTCTCAGGTTAAGACCAAATACACCTACCCTGATTTCGGACTTCCATAGACACATAGTCATTCTACCAATGGAATTCCGAGGGGTCTATCCAGAGCGAAGCTGTTTTCCATACCATCGGTAAAACACAACCTCCTATTACACTTGCATGAGTATCCTATACCCAAATATATGAGAACTATGTCGTTATGCCCTCATAACGCGCACAAGTGTAATACTAGTCTTTTACGCATTATCGATGTCCAATCTCGATAATACTCTGACTAGGGATATTTAATGATTAATCATTTGTGGACTGATACTGTCTCATATCATCTTAATCCAGAAACTAATCATATGGACCTCCTATCATTTATACATCTAGGTGATCTAATCACAAATGATAAGAGTGCAATTTCCTTTGTCACATAGTTAATTTGTACAACAACACCATGATCTGTACAAATAGTGACGCTATGGGTCATAATTGTCCAACATCATTCTCATATGAAGCATATCAATATTCTCTATCATTAGATACGCGAGATAATGGATCAACAACTACTGAGACTAGTGAAGATCCATACATATGAGAATCCAGTCGACGTGTTAACAAAGGTGGTTACTTGGGATAAGTTAGAGTTGTGCAGAGACATAGCCAGGATAGTTATCAAATGACAATCATTTCGAATGTAGCTAGATGATGAGAATTGTAGAATCCAGCTGCATTTCATCTCCAAGAACCATTCAAAATAACTTTTGGTGGAAGATTTACATGTTGAAATATGTAGTGCAGGCATCCAAGGAGAAATCTTCTTTATTGACTTATGAAGCAAAATTTTAAGTTTGCTTTAGGTGGCTGTAATTGTGAGCTTGAGTTTCACTATAAATAGAGAGCTCATTTAAGAGCTTATATTATCCCAACAATTAAGTTTTATGTAAAGAAAACTTAGAGAGTATAAAGAGAGTGAAGTTTTTTGGTAGAGTTTAAACATTTGTAAATTTTATTTTTATAATAATAGAATTCAATTTTTTTGCTCATAAACACTCTTTAGTAATCAGAGAATCGCAACACTGTCAATTTGATTTGATCTTTGGACTACTTTTGATAGCTGAAGAAGAGTCTAAATTGATTTCTCAAATACAGGTGCATTTTAATCTATTTTATTTATAGTTTTAAACGTTATCTATTGGGTTCGAACGAAATATTCCAGAGAGATAACGTTCGAGGTGCGTTCGAGTAAGTGTTTGAACAAAACATTCCATAGAGCAAACGTTTATGGTGCGTTCGAGTAAGCATTCAAACGAACCTTTCCATAGAGCACGCGTTCGTGGCTCATTTGAGTGGTGTTCGAATGCCCGTGCAGAACTGAGTTATTTTGGATGCGTTTTTAACCTAATTTGGGATTTGGTAGCCTCTCTTTTTACTCTACCTATATAAAGAACATATAGCCACCTTACCCTCGGTGTTGAAAATATATCGTCTTAAGCCTAAAAACCTTCCTATATTTTCAAGCTTATTGTTCATCACTTCGAAAACTCTTTTGAATATCATATCTTCGTTTCCTTGGTGATTGAGATCTTTGATTGACCATCAACACAACCAAACCCAATTTCATAATCCTTCAGAGTTCTTTAGGAGGAAGATTGATAGTTGGAGTTCCAGCGTGCATACAGAGTTGATCCGCTCAGAGACTTCAGAGGTTCTGAGGAAAACCGTGGGGTACGGGCTCGAGGGATTTTTGGAGTTCTTGCAGTCTAGAGGTACTAGAGTCGGTGAAGTTGCCACCATAGGTCTTTTACCATCACTGTAAGTTTTTCTCTTGATTTTGGATTTGGGCCAGACACCTGGAGTGATTTTTTACTCGCATGAGTTTTCCACTTCATCAATAAAATTACTGTGTTGATTTATTTATTACTTTAATTTTTTTGGTTGGATTTATGAACTATTAGACTTATAAGTGGTTCTTAATTAATTTAATTAATTCATAGACACATTAATTAAGACTTGTCTTAGTTAATTGTGATAAATTCCACATAGGGTCATAACCTTAGATAAATTACGTACTTTCAATTGGTATCAGAGCCTAACCGTGATCCTTGACCCTTTTAGCTATGGAAAAAAGCCAAGCCTTAAACTGTCCTCCTTACTTTGATAGGACAGTGTATTTACATTGGAAGGTTCGTATGACAGTGTTCCTTAAATCCTTAGATGAGAGAGTTTGGATGTCAGTAGAGTACGAGTGGAAACCTCTCGTAGTTATGGTTGATAAGGTCTCTTCCCCTAAGGACAAACTGACCTGGACTAAGGATGAGTTTGACGCTAGCAATAAGAACAACAAGGCAATTAATTCCATTCATGGTGCTATTTGCTCATCTGAATTTAGGAGAATCTCTATGTGTGAAATAGCCAATGATGTTTGGGACATTCTTCAGACTGTGCATGAGGGCACATTGTCTGTTAAAAAAAATAGACTCGAAGATCTTGCTACTAGGTTTGAGGTCGCCAGAATGAAAAATGATGAGACCTTTGACGAGTTCTATGCTGAGATTAACGACATAGTTAACTCAAGCTTTAACCTAGGTGAGACTATCCCTAACAGTAGGATAGTTAGGAAAATCCTTAGATCCATGTCTGATAAGTTCCTACCTAAGATCATCATCATCGAGGAAAGCAATGACCTCGATCAGCTAAATTAGAAGACCTCATAGGAAAACTATTGGCTTATGAGAATAAAGTTGCTGGTTATAAAAAGCCTAAAACTATAACGATGAAGATCATGAAGGAAATTGTTCATAATCCGTTAAGTTATGATGATGATACCCTCACGGATCAGGATCTGGCCATTTTTGCAAAGAAATTTAAGAAATTTCTTAAGCTAAAGAAGATAGGTCGTGATAGAGATATGGATGATAAACCTAGAGAGATTAGGCATAATGGAAGAGAGTCTAGAGAGGATAGGAGTAACAAACCCCGTGGTATTCAATGCCATGAGTGTGAAGGGTATGGGCACATTAGATTTGAATGTCCAACATACCTAAAGGTTAAAGGTAAGAAAGTCATGGCAGCTTCTCTTAGTGATTTGGAAGGTGGTTATATTTCTGATGAGTCTCCTAATCGGATATACATGACCTAGTCATAATAGTCTTCAGTAGTGATGAAGATGTTAGATCTGACTTCTCTCACGATGAGTCTGTAGATGATGATAGTCTTCAGGTAGCTTATGCTGAACTATTTAATGAGAGTTTAGCTATCAAAAAAATGAACATAGAGGTCAATAAGAGGCTGAAGGAAGTAGAGCTAGAAAAGAATGAAGCTCAAGCTAAGTTTGAGCACAACCTTGTGATGATTGATGACCTCAATGAGAGGAATAAATGTCTAGTTAATAGAGTCAAAATTTTAGAAAATGAACTTGAAGATGCTAGAACCCAACTGTCTGTATTTTCTAGTGGGAATAAAAAAACTAAACTGTATATTAGGGATTAATGTTGAGCCTAATTGCGATAAGACGTCATCATCTAGAGATTTGTCTATCCCTCTTAAACATGACTTAGGCAAGAAGCATGTTGAGGGCAGTCATGTGATTCCTCATGATTTTCCTCGTCATGTGACCCAACCTCGATCTAGAGGTGTGGTGGGTAAACCTCGCTCTCATTCGAGGTTTGTGTCTGTATCCCATCATTGTGGTGTTTGTTTCTATTTAGGTCCCAAGATCATAACAAGTATGAAAAACATGTGTGAATACATCAACGGAGGTAGCGGAATACTCACATCGATCGGTTGAGACGATACGACAATAAACAAAACGATTTTGGCCTCCATTTCCACGCCCACTGCAGTGCAGTCGACTGCCTTGAAAAATCAGATTTTGAGCTGAGATTTGGAGCTTCAATCTTCGTCTAACGATTCCCGGCTCGTGGGTGGGTTTCCCTAACACCTTCGTATGCCTCTTAGAAGTGTACTAGCACTTGGATCTTGCCACAAAATCCACAAAAACTGCTTCCCTCACTGCTCACGTTTTGGACAGCAAAACCAGTGTGTTTTGGCCCCATGGGCGTGAAATGAGAAAGAGATGAGAGAGAGAGAGTTGTCTAGGGTTTTCAAAAATATTCATCTAATGAATAATAATTAATTACCAAAGTGTAGAGAGATATTTTGCTTTTTAACTTTTGGTGAAACCATTTCACTTTTTACCCTAAACTTGGTAGGTGTGGGTAAATGGTTTTCCAAAAAGCAAACAAGGTAGTTGGGTGGTAGGTACACCTACCACACATGGGCCCCACATATTTGAATTCAAAATTCAAATATCTCTACGAACATTTGTCGCGGCTCGGTTTCGTTTAATCCGATTAAACGAACTTCCGTCGTTAAATAATTAATCTAATTTAATTAATATCGATGCCTCGCAAATATATTACGAACGTCGTTTCGAATTAATTCTAAATTAACTCGCTCATTCGTATTAAAGTCCGACTTTAATTTCGTAATGAAATCCAATTCATATTAATATATCCGATATATTAATTTTAGCCCATTCGAATAAATTAAATAGAAAAATCAAATTTAACTATTAAATTTATTTTACCGATTAATTCCAAATTAATCACGTTCTCTCTCTTTAGTCTATATTTTATCCCAGATAAAATATCTCCGTAATTAATCCCAGATTAATTTTCTCTCTCATCAAATTAATCCCAGATTAATTAAAGTGCGAGTCATACATCATCGGTGAATCTTGGGAAGCGACCCATGAGATCCCTGGATATGTTGGCAGTAAATACAGTCGTCGGACTATCCGAACACGTAAGTACCAAGTACTACGTTTTACCGATTCACGAGACAAGGTTGGCTTCTAGCAAAGCACCATGCCTACCCAATTCTCCGGAAATATCCTTACAGGAATGAAGGATCTGTATCAGGCGTAATATACATCGTATAGTGCATATCGATCTAGTATCGGATGTCAAGTGCTAGGTCTGGGGCTGGAGTTGTGTCTGCCCCGTACGAAGCACATGTCGGATGTCTGGTAACTAGTCTCTATAATCGGATATACATGACCTAGTCATAATATCCCAATGGCCGCGCAACACTTAAGAGCACTAATACCGTATCCTACGTGACATCATCTCCACTATGATTGGAGTGATACTTCAGTCTTGACATCACACCCAATTCTCTACGATTTTCAATATACCCAGTATTGGCGTACACAGAACCGGTTAAAGCGCTGGACGACCTCAACCAAAGTATATTGATTGTCGTAAGTATTAGCGGTGCAAGTCTCAAGTTAAGACCAAATACACCTACCCTGATTTCGGACTCCCATAGACACACAGTCATACTGCCAATGGGATTCCGAGGGGGTCTATCCAGAGCGAAGCTGTTTCCCGTATCATCGGTGAAACACAACCTCCTATTACACTTGCATGAGTATCCAATACCCAAATATATGAGAATTATGCCGTTGTGCCCTCACATCGCGCACAAGTGCAATACTAGTCTTTTACGTATTTATCGATGTCCAATCTCGATAATACTCTGACTAGGGATATTTAATGATTTATCCTACGTGGACTGATACTGTCTCATATCATTCTCCGTCCAGGAACAAATCATATGGACCTCTCATCATTTATACATCTAAGGTGATCTAATCACAAATGATAAGAGAGCAATCCCCTTTGTCACATAGTTAATTTGTACAACAACACCATGATATGTACAAATAGTGACGCTGTGGGTCATAATTGTCCAACAATCTCCCACTTGGCCTATAGCCAGTCACTCGAGTGTCTTACACCCGAACTATGTACGGTTCACTCAAACTGCTGAGAAAAGGTTTTCGTCAGCGGATTTACATGATTATCGTCTGATGCGATTTATACGATCATTACATCACCATGATGTATGATCCAAACGAATCAAATGAATATCGAAGTATATATCTGGATCATTGATGAGACCATTAATTCTTTAGCCTGTTCTGACGCCTAGCTCAGCCGCTAACAGAACTATATCTAATATAATTAGATTTATTATCGACCCAAATGGCTTCTATTGCTGCCTCAGCTGCAACAATAATCTGTATTTGTTGTTTATATTGTAACAGTATCTTGCTTGGAAGATTTTCACAGCTCACTGTTCCGGTATTCAAACTTTATAGTACCGTTTGCGAACTTATAGTCGTCTTTATCGGTTTGGAAACTTGCTACAGCGATCCTAGTCACTTCAAGTTCTCCATCTCCACAGAATAAGACAGCATCATTAGTTCTCTAAGATACTAACGGATGTTCTTAACTTCAATCCAGTGACTATCACTCGGATTGGTCTGATTGTGACTCCATATGCTCAAAGCGTATGAGACACCAGGTCACGTACATTTAAATGTACAATTTCTCAGAGAGTGTTAACAACTTTAAATCTATCCCAATAGATATTTATTCCTAGAATAAAGGTTGTTACTCCTAAGAATTCTACGGAGAATTATCTCAAAAGCCAAGCTTTCACCGATTATTTTATAGTAATATCATTTCCAAGAAATGACATATATTTCATTATTTTATACATGACATTCATTGTCAGTGCGCTCCCACTAACCTTCTTATATACACAAGAATAAAGGTTGTTACTCCTAAGAATTCTACGGAGAATTATCTCAAAAGCCAAGCTTTTCACCGATTATTTTATAGTAATATCATTTCCAAGAAATGACATATATTATCATTATTTTATACATGACATTCATTGTCAGTGCGCTCCCACTAACCTCCTTATATACACAAGAATTATTTTCGTTTTGAATTAATCATAACCATTATGATTACATCAAAACGTCAGCTCCAAGAACCTTATACTTGCTCAATCCAACATGGATCGAACAACCCGCAAACCTAGTTTGCTGGTTTAGGTACGAAAAAATCGTCAGGATGTTATAAACATCCTCCAAAAGGTTTCCGTTTAAGGAAAGCGATTTTGATCTTTAACTGACACATTTCATAAATGTACAATTTCAGCAAGCATTATCCAAATGGATTTACCGTGGCAACAGGTAAAAGGTTGAATCGTAATCAACACAATGTTGATAACAATATCTTTTCGCTAAAAGCCTAGCTTTGTACGTTGGTATGTTTCCATCCATGTATGTCTTCCTTGAAGGCTTTTAAGTACCAATAGGCACAATGCCTAACGGTACATCAACTAGTGTCTAAACATAGTTGGTATACATGAAATCCACTTTGGACTCATGGCACTTTGCCATAAAAGGGAGTCGATACCTTGTATCACTTCCTCAAACGTAGTCGGTTGGTCTACCTCAACAAGATTGACATCTTTATGAGGTGAGATCAGAAACCAATACCCTAGGTTGTTTTCTGATTCTCTCCGATCTACGCGGTTCTTATGTATTCGAAGATTAATGGTATAGTTTCATCCTTGATGAACTATCTGTGTTCCATTAAGGACTTCGTGCCTTGAACAGTATTACTCCGACTTTCATCGAGTTATACCATCCTCCCACTTACCACTGCATATCGGTATTTCTCTTAGGAAAACCGCATGGTGAGCAACAATAACATTGTTCTCTTGTGAGATGTACAAGTATTATACTTATGGTATCCCTAGGATGACCTATAATTGGCACTTATCCTATTTGGGTTTTAGTTTGGTATCATCCAAACATATGCCTAGCATACCCAAATCATCAGGAATGTGAACCCTGTTTCTCTCCTGTTCATATTAATATGAATCATGTCAAACAGATTTATATGGAACCTTATTCTAAATAAGTATTGCACTGTTAATGCATATCCGTTGAAGGAAATGGTAGCTCAGAGCGACTCATGATTAACCTTATCATGTCCAACAAAATTCGGTTTCTCCGTACGGACACACAGTCAAACTGACGTGTCTCGGGAGGAGTCCTCATTGAAAGAATACTATACTCTTTCATGTATGTTTGAAACTTACTGCTTAAGTATTTTCCATTACGGTCTTACCGCGATGGTTTAATACTTTAGACGATCTGTTTGTTCAATTCGTGTCGAAACTCTAAAAGTTATCGATTTGTGTTCTTCAAAAGAAACACATAACCATAACGTGATGCCACATCCGTTAAGGTCACGAAATATTCATATTCATATTTAGCATTGCTAGATATGGGCCCACAATCTTCACTATGAATACGGCTAACAGATCGGTGGCACTTTCACTATTACCAAGTAAATAACGTTTCAGGTACTTTACCTAGTAAACTAGATTCGTAGACTTTATTTGAATAGTCAAATCAGTCCTAGTACCCACTCTTCAAAAGCGTGGATATACGAGTCTTGTTTAATTGTGTCCCAAACAACAATACCACAAATAAGTCTCTACTGATAAAATCAGTTTGAGCTATATATTTGTCAATTTATATGTTTGAGATTTTATATTCAAAATATAAATTCTGTTACTCACATCTAATGTGTTTATCTTAATATCATTCTTTATATAATGAAACACTTTAGTGTTATAGAATATAAAGGTCTGTCCGCAACGGATTAAACACTGATATAAAGATAATGTTTCTAGTCAAACTAGTTACATTATAACAGTTCCTAATTTAAGTATATACCCAAAAGGTAGTTCCTAAACTTAGGATTCTACAATCGAGACAGCGACTTTTGTCCCGTTTCCGATTTGCAGATTAATCTCATCTTGAAGTCAGTATCCTGCTCACAGCAGATTCTGAACATCAATCCATATAATTTATGTACCCACTAAGTATTTTAAAATCCAATTTTTACTAGTAATAGACATAATATTGACAGACATTCTTAAAGTCAGAGCCTTGCCCTTTCTTTAATTCCTTTGTGTCTGCCATATCCAAACGGCAGTCACTTTAGGATATGTCATTTATCTTCCCAGAAGATCATAATGATTTTTCCTTCGCCCTTTCAAATATTTCAGAAGCCTTTGGCCAAGCCTTGGGTTTCTAGAATATAGAAGTATGGTGTGCCTTGCGCCACTTACCTAATTGCAAAGTTTGACTTTATCTCCTCGAGAACAGTCTTTAACCCTCTAAGAGTTATTTATTGCAATTTTAATACTTCTTAAATCTAATCATAGATTTATGACAAGTATATCGAATTAAGCACTTAAGTTATCATCACATAAATCTTCCAAAGATTATGCTCTACTATTTACTTAATTCTTGGCTTAGGCATAATAGGTTATTTTATCAAATAAAGTAACTTATTATTTATTTCCAGGACCATCCTGAAATTATTCCCAATTTAAAATATAGTCGTTTAAATACATTTTCACCTAGGATTATATTTAAACACTAATATTTCATTTATCTTGATTCCTAATAGTCCAACTATTTAATCAACGATTTGTGGTACTATGTATTATATTGATTATTATAGTCCAACTATACAATCAAATATAATTTAAATCAATAACCTCAATTACATTGATTACTATAATCCAATTATAAAATCAACTGTAAATTGAAATTAATTAATTCAAATTATTGATTACATAATCCAATTATATAATCAACTATAATACAGTCCAACTGCTTATTAAAACAACAATTTAAATATTAGTCCAACTAACATTTAATTTATATGACGAATAATTTGAATGAGCGCGTATGGCAAGTAATTAAACGAATATTGCAATTCAATTCTTGCCTCCCACTATTTTTCGGCGAGCCTCTAACCCTCTGTCGAGTACTCGGGAAACCGTGTTTCCTAGTGGGCTAGGATCCCGTTAAATATCACACAATCTTGACTTTGGCCAACAAATTGTATGATAATTAACTAGGTAGATCTCTAAGATTAATTGGATCTAATCCAATTCCTAGATCCAGTAGGCGGATATCCAAATCCTAAACATATATCTTATATATGCCAATACATCCAATGTATTACCTAACCTTTTGCCTCTGAATCAACTAAGCCTTGGCTTTGGCACAACAAACCTAGTGATCCCAGTCAAGCGCGACCCATTGACCATGGAAAGCTTCGTAATCAATGTCGATGGACAAGAAGTGGTCTTAACTTTGGCCAACAAACCACAACTTGGACAAGACACTGATATGGAACAAAGCTCTCGTGATTCAAACATCCTCGACGGACAAAGGCCTTGACTTTGGCCAACAAACCACTATTTAATTCCACATTAAATATTACACTTTATTAATAAACCTTTTACAACTTAAATTCCAAATTTAATCGTTACGGGTCTCAAAGCCCGATTAACGTCCAACGTCAACTTAATTCAAGTCCAATGGGCTTTCAATTAATTTCTTTAAGGCATGGGCTTCAGCAACCAAAGCCCAATCAAGGAGTAACCCCATAAGCCAAGAAATCAATTTCGGCCCATTAGGCCAATTTAACTTTAAAGGTTTATAAGTCACATTTGGCTTTATGGAAGTGGTTTGGGCCCAATTGGATCCAATCCAATTTGCCTAACCCAACTTTGTACAACAAAGCCCAATAAGCCCATTTACAAACTTTAAAAGCCCAAATCCAATTTTAAGGCCCATATAATTAAATTACCAAATTCCAAATTTCCAATTTAATTACCTAAAGTGTATATCATGATTAATCACCCAAATCAATATTTCCAAAACATCAAATTAGTCCAATTAATCATGTTCTTCATCATCATCACATGTCCAACACATTAATGAAAAATCAAACCCATTCACCATGCTCAAAGTCTCGGCCAAGGGATGCATTTTTGTCCAAATCCGAATTCAATCCAATCAAATCCAAATTAACATTAAATCATCATCCCGTATGATTTCCAATACATCCAATGTTCAAAATCAAAAAAAAATCCAAGACTCAATTTAGGGCATTACATTCGGCCAAGGTAAGTATTTGGGGATTTTTGTTCAACTCAAAATTCAATCCAATTACTTTCAATTAACATCATCCTACATGATTCTAACTCATCCAATAAATCAAAATCAAAAAAATTCCAAGAATTCCAAACACCCTATACATTCGGCCAAGCTCCAAGAATTGGGGAAAATTGATCCAATCATTATTTCATTAAATTGATCCAATCAATCCTTAATTAACATGTTTATAAGCATACTCAAACATTCATTCATTCAAATCATGCTCAAAACAAGTTTACCCAAATTTTAACCCTAAAAGTTTCATGCTTGAACCTAGGCTCTGATACCATTGTTGGTTTCTATTTAGGTCCCAAGATCATAACAAGCATGAAAAACATGTGTGAATACATCAACGGAGGTAGCGGAATACTCACATCGATCGGTTGAGACGATACGGCAACAAACAAAACGATTTTGGCCTCCATTTCCACGCCCATTGCAGTTCAGTCCACTGCCTTGAAAAATCAGATTTGAGCTGAGATTTGGAGCTTCAATCTTCGTCTAACGATTCCCGGCTCGTGGGTGGGTTTCCCTAACACCTTCGTATGCCTCTTAGAAGTGTACTAGCACTTGGATCTTGCCACAAATCCACAAAAACTGCTTCCCCCACTGCTCACGTTTTGGACAGCAAACCAGTGAGTTTTGGCCCCTTGGGCGTGAAAGGAGAAAGAGATGGGATAGAGAGAGTTGTCTAGGGTTTTCAAAAATATTCATCTAATGAATAATAATTAATTAACCAAAGTGTAGAGAGATATTTTGCTTTTTAACTTTTGGTGAAACCATTTCACCTTTTACCCTAAACTTGGTAGGTGTGGGTAAATGGTTTTCCAAAAACCAAACAAGGTAGTTGGGTGGTAGGTACACCTACACACATGGGCCCCACATATTTGAATTCAAAATTTCAAATATCTCTACGAACATTTGCCGCGGCTCGGTTTCGTTTAATCCGATTAAACGAACTTCCGTCGTTAAATAATTAAATCTAATTTAATTAATATCGATGCCTCGCCAAATATATTACGAATGTCGTTTACGAATTAATTCTAAATTAACTCACTCATTCGTATTAAAGTCCGACTTTAATTTCGTAATGAAATCCAATTCATATTAATATATCCGATATATTAATTTTAGCCCATTCGAATAAATTAAATAGAAAAATCAAATTTAACTATTAAATTTATTTTACCGATTAATTCCAATTAATCGTGTTCTCTCTCTTTAGTCTATATTTTATCCCAGATAAAATATCTCCGTAATTAATCCCAGATTAATTTTCTCTCTCATCAAATTAATCCCAGATTAATTAAAGTGCGAGTCATACATCATCGGTGAATCATTGGGAAGCGACATATGAGATCCCCGGATATGTTGGCAGTAAATACGGTCGTCGGACTATCCGAATACGTAAGTACCAAGTACTACGTTTTACCGATTCACGAGACAAAGTTGGCTTCTAGCAAAGCACCATGCCTACCCAATTCTCCGGAAATATCCTTACAGGAATGAAGGATCTGTATAAGGCGTAGTATACATCGTATAGTGTATATCGATCTAGTATCGGATGGTCACGTGCTAGGCCTGGGGCTGGAGTTGTGTCTGCCCCGTACGAAGCACATGTCGGATGTCTGGTAACTAGTCTCTATAATCGGATATACATGACCTAGTCATAATATCCCAATGGCCGCGCAGCACTTAAGAGCACTAATACCGTATCCTACGTGACATCATCTCCACTATGACTGAGTGATACTTCCGTCTTGACATCACACCCAATACTCTACGATTCTCAATATACCCAGTATTGGCGTACACAAAACTGTTAAAGCCCTGGACGACCTCAACCAAAGTATATTGATTGTCGTAAGTATTAGCGGTGCAAGTCTCAGGTTAAGACCAAATACACCTACCCTGATTTCGGACTCCCATAGACACAGTCATACTGCCAATGGGATTCCGAGGGGTCTATCCAGAGCGAAGCTGTTCCCGTACCATCGGTGAAACACAACCTCTTATTACACTTGCATGAGTATCCAATACCCAAATATATGAGAACTATGCCGTTGTGCCCTCACAACGTACACAAGTGCAATACTAGTCTTTTACGTATTTATCGATGTCCAATCTCGATAATACTCTGACTAGGGATATTTAATGATTTATCCTACGTGGACTGATACTGTCTCATATCATTCTCCGTCTAGGAACAAATCATAGGGACCTCTAATCATTTATACATCTAAGGTGATCTAATCACAAATGATAAGAGAGTAATCTCCTTTGTCACATAGTTAATTTGTACAACAACACCATGATATGTACAAATAGTGACGCTATGGGTCATAATTGTCCAACATGTGGCAAGGCATGACACATTAGGCCTAAGTGCTTTATGTTGTACAAACATAAGAAAATGTCTAAGAGTGTGTCATCTAGATTTGATTCCTCAAATCTAGTGTCTTAAGTTTCTGCATTAACCAAACAAGCAAAATTCCTTAGTGAGAAACTTGTTGTGTTGACTAGGAATTCTCAAGTGGAAGAGATTCATAAGACTGTTTGGGTAAGGAAGCAATATGACATCCCATATACTTCTGAATGCCTTGATAGGCATGATGAGAGTGCATTGCGGTGTAACTCTTCTTAGAAGTTGCATTTGTCTTCCCATTGCATGTGTGTGTGCATGTGTTTTATATTTTTGTACGTTTATTTTCTTTTCACTGCATGTGGGTGTGTGTGTTTTTTGTTTTTATTGTGTCCCTTGGTATATAGGATGAAACCCGGACATAAATTTCATATATGATTCCGAGTGGACGGTAGTATGATCTGCACTAGGGATACAACTCCACGTACCTGTTGAGTTTTTCTAAGGTCCCATGATCAAACAAGACATGAAATAATGCG
>SKCR01008647.1:0-23891 GCA_019454045.1 Zanthoxylum bungeanum
GTGACACTCAAAAACGTAATGATTGCTTGAGTTGTCACACCTCTCTAAAAATCTAATGTACAATGAGTTTCTTTGGCACCTCTCTAAAATCAGTAGCAATGAGAACTTGCTAACATCCCTAAACGAGCTCATATTGGTAGTTGTGTACATATCTACCTACTTTGAGACAAGATGCACTATTTAAGGCACAAATGGCCATACTTTGCCAAAACTTAAGAAAACTTGGGAGATGGACTCCATGGACAAAATTATCACAGTACAGGAGGCCATGAGGTTTACAAATGGTCTTGGAAAAACTTGATCTGGTAGTCAGAAACATAAGATTCATTATATTACGATACAACACTACTAGCAACTAACGGTAAAGGTAACTTTGCCGCAAATGTGGCAAAATGGCTTGTGGCTTGCTGTGAATGTGGCTAGCGGAAAACTTAGCCCGTTAAATTAGGCAGCTAAAGCCCAAGAAGCTCATAGATTATACTTCAGGTACTGTATGTATGTTTGAACTTTATTCGCATGATTTTGAACCTTCTGCTTAGGTGTTAGACATTTATTGTATGACTCACTTTATTCATAAATAAGGCAAAAAAATATCTCATTGAGGGCCTTTTCAAATTCAATGTCATGATTGTTAACCAATAAAATGTAATTAATAATAATAAAGCCTCATCTTCTGCTTATATTTATGAGAACCTACTTTGAGCAAGCCAAAAAAAACCCACACAAGATTGAAAACGTCACCAATAAAGCCAAGAAATAGTTCGTTCTTTAGAAATCTAAACCTCTTAAGAGCATGCAACAGAAACCTAGAGTGCTAATAGAGGCACCAAAAAGGGATAACTAACCTTTGATAAGCAAAATTCATTGACAACAAGATGAGGGCTACTCACAAGCTCACGAAAATAATAAGTTTTATTTCAAAGATAAGTTATCCAAATAAACACCAAAGTCGGCCTTTTATATGGAGGCTACAACCAAAACCCTAAACCTAAAATATGAGATGATGAACCTACCCACACATCAATAGACGTGTATCCTAAACTAACCTAGGCTAACCCCACATACATACCCATGCATGCTTAACCTAATTCCCAATCATAATAATAATGGGCTGATAATTAAATAACAATAATTTAAAAATTATCAAATCCAAATAAATAACAATAACTAAACAAACGAAATGCACTAATGTAGTCATAAGTATTAAGGTTCATGATGCTCCAAGGCCTGCATAAGATCCACCATCATAGGATCATCCATCTTCAAGCCCATATTTAGTAGAGGCTCCCAATTGGGTTTGTGAATATTCAGATATGAATCTATAAACTAGTCAATGCTTTGCTTCCCAGATCCTCTTAGCTCGCCCTCTGGAACATGCAAGGTAGTGGTCTGCCCATGTACATCCCGGACCTCATCATATATTATTAAGTCATAAAATACATTTAATTATGATACAATGCATAGATTAATTATCATTGATCTTATTATAAATTTATAATTGATAACCAACATAAATGTGAAGCATGTGTTGAATGAAAATTAAGTAGAACAATATTTAATTCAATAGAAAAAAGTTATGAACCACTTGAATTAATTCACACTGATGTGTGTTACATGAAATTTTTACAAACAAAAGGCAGTAAGAAAATATTTTGTTACTTTTATCGATGACAACACAAGACTATATTACGTATATTTGCTAAAAAACAAAGATAAGGCTATTGAGATCTTTATACACTATAAGAAAGAAGTTGAAAATTTACTATGCAAAATGATCAAAAGAATCAAGAGTGATAGGGGGAGGTGAATATGTATCACTATTCGGTGAATATTATTCCAATAATAGAATTATTCACAAAACTATTACTTCTTATCACCTCAATAAAATGGAATTGTGAAATGCAAAAATCAAACATTGCAGGAAATAATGAATACCATGTTGATAAGTTATAGTTTACCCCAAAACTTGTGGGGAAGCCTTGTTTTGCGCCAACTACATTTAAATAGATTACCTCACAAGAGATTAGACAAGACATCATATGAATTTTGGAAAAATCATGCATTTTCTTACAAATACCTAAAAGTGTGGGGTGTCTCATCGAAGTAATGGTACCTAAACTTAAAAAGGTTAGGATAAGACCTAAAATATTTAATTACATATCTATCGGATATGTACACAACAATAGTATGTATCGATTCTTGGTATACAAATCCAGAATTCATAACATCAATCCTAATATGATTATTGAGTCAAGGAATGCCTCATTTTTTGAAAAGACTTTTCCAAGTAAAATGGAAAACAAACTAAGTCTCTTAAAAGAATACTTGATGCTACTACAAGTAGTGCTCAAGAAAACCATGAATTTGATGAACCTAAAAAGGTCAAAAATAATAAACCTAGACGTAGCACAAGAGCTAAAACATCTAAATCATGTAGACCTAATTTTCTGCCATATTTGTTAGAAAATGAGACTCAAATCTATAGAGAAACAGTGTCTTATCTGGATGTTTCTTTGTCGAAAAATAGTATAAACAGTGAAATTGATTCTATTCTACAAAATCATACTTGAGTGTAACGACTGGGAATCTAAAATACTGTTATATCGTAAGACGAATGTCATATAATATAAATCATTTTTAGACACATATATCCTCATAAATTAACTTTGGAGAACATTCAAAAAATCTTCGAAAATTATGATACTAGATGGTACGATATTCTACTCCGGACAGCCCAAGGTATTTGGGCCGTAACGATCTCATACGAACTCCAAGTTTTATGTATTTTATATCGTGGGAAATCTGAGATCAAGACCTACAACTTCCACTTTGATTATTTTTCCAAAATCGAACCAGAAATAGGTTGAAAATACATATAAAAATATATATGATAGTGATTTGTGGACTGATCTAGAAAACTCTCAAACTATCTCAACATTCTAATGTTTCTCATTTTAAAAAGTTTGAAAATTAGTCAAATAGCCCCATTATATAAAGGATAAAAGATGAAGAAGAAGAAGAAGAAGAAGAAGAAGAAGAAGAAGAAGAATGAGAAGAAGAAGAAGAAGAAGAAAGAAGAAGAAGAAGAAGAAGAAGAAGAAGAAGAAGAAGAAGAAGAAGAGAAGAAGAAGAAGAAGAAGAAGAAGAAGAAGAAGAAGAAGAGAAGAAGAAGAAGAAGAAGAGTGAAAATACCATATCTCCATAAGATAGAAGAGGCTTGGCAACCATTGTGAAGAAGAAGAAGAAGAAGAAGAAGACTGATATTGATGCTAATGTGGGCCTCGCCCTTAGAGTGCCATACCTGGCAAGGCTGATACAGATACTAATGCGGGCCTCGCCCTCAGAGTGCCATACCTGGCAAGACTGATACTGATGCTGACGTGGACCTCGCCCCCAGAGTGCCATACCCGGCAAGACTGATACTAGTGATGTGATGGTTCGTTCTCGAACCATGCTGTGAGGTGGTCCATTCACGAACCGTTACTGTGTGAGGTGGTCCATTCTCGAACCGTTATTGTGAGGTGGTCCATTCCCAAACCGTTACTGTGATATGGTCCATTCCCGAACTATGCTCCATTTTCGGAGCTCCATTTTTGGCGTCTGATGTGTGTGCTCCATTTCGGAGCGCCATTTTCGGCATTTGTTGTGTGTGCTCCATTTTGGAACGCCATTTTCGGCTTGTTCATTCTCGAACTATGCTCCATTCTCAGAGTGCCATTCCCGGCTTGTTCATTCTCGAACTGAGCTGATGATGCAGTGGGCCCTCGACCCTGGGACACATCCCGGAACTGCAACCGACAACGGGGGCGCCTCAACCCTGGGACACATCCCAATACCACTGACAATGTGGGCCTCGCCCCCAAACTGATACTGATGTGGGCCTCGCCCTGGGACGCATCCCCAAAAATGATACTGACGTGGGCCTAAACCTTGGGACTCATCCCCAAGCTGATACTGATGTGGGCCTCGACCCATGCTCCATCCTTAAACTGATACTGATGTGGGCCTCGCCCCAAATTGATACTGATGTGGGCCTCACCCCCAAACTGATACTGATGTGGGCCTCGCCCCCAGACTGATACTGATGTGGGCCTCGCCCATAGACTGATACTGATGTGGGAATCGACCTAGAGACTCATACCCAAAACTGATACTGACACTGATGTGGGCCTCGACCCAGGGATTCATTCCAAAATTCCGACGTTGTGGGCCTCGACCCTGGGATTCATTCCAAAATTATGAAGATGTGGTCCTCGACCTTGGGATTCATTCCAAAACTCTAACGATATGTTGTTGTTTCTGGTTGGCTTGAATTTGCCGCTTTCTCATTTTCTTTAAAACATGTGGACAAAAACAAGACAAAGATTGCGTGTATATGACGTGTATGCATGCATGCATGAATGTGTTTCCTATTCCGATGGGTTAGGTCTTCCTTGTGCTTTTCGGTGCTTCTCGCCTATAATTATCTTCGGTCGCCCCCGGGGCCTGCTTACAGTTTCTTTCTGTCAATTCTCTTCTGGTGATTGGTTGGTTCTCTTTTGTCTCATGGCTCAAGATCTCGTTGTTTCCCTTATTTGCGGGGTGGTAGATTGGTCGCCCCCAGTCTTGATTTAGCTTTCTGCTCTTCGCTGCTTGTAATAGGTCAAGGTGAACCACGTGATGTGGCATTCCATATCATCATACTATATCACATTCTACAAAATAGTCCCAATAGTTACACATATTATTGCCCTCAAAGAATGCTCAGAAATGAAACCAGAGAACCTTCAAAACATTCAACGCAACTCAAATCCAAGTCTTTGAATAAATGACCTAAGTCAGACTCAAAGTGTGTATGTGCAAAGGTTCCTTTGCAGATTCATCCTCAGGTGAGCCAACTCAATGATTTCGTCAAAAAATTGGGATCAATGGGTCAAACCAACCTAGATGTCTCAATTATGCCTGCAGTTGCTTTTCTGTGCTCAAAGTGGTATGATTTTCTTTCTTTTTTTGTCTCTTTTTTTTTCTTTTCATTTTGAACTTCTTTTTTTTCTTTTCTTTTTCTTTTTTTTCTTTCTCTTTTTTTTTTCAACACACCTACCCTTTAAGGTAGCATTTCTCCTCATGGTGGTCCTAATACTCACCCATGGGTAGCTTCACGCTTATCGGTTATAGGTGGTTCAATTCTTTTCTTTAGAGACTTTTCTTTCATTTTCAACTATACCACACACCATAATATAAGGAAATCAAGATAGACATCTAAGCAAATGGTCATTCACCGACCTATAATTTCTTCAACTAGTCACTTTGCTAACTACTCAGGTTTTCACTGCTAAGAACCTATAGTGAAGTGCTTACGAGTCTAACATAGATCAATCACTCAAAGTATCAGATAAAAGCACATCAAGGGTTTATCATTTCTAAGGTTTCAACCTAAAGCAATCAATTTCATCATTGGACTTATGTCTAACTATCAAGGACTAAAAACAAATAACAAATTTTTTTTTCTCTTTTTTTTTTCTTTTTTCTTTTTTTTTTGGGCCCACCATGGTCTTTCTATCCTTGCCGTAAAATTTTCTATTTCTCGACTTCCTTTTCCCGATATCTATGTTTGCTAAACTCTTTTTGACAAATATTTCTTTCTTCTCTAACCCAACGGATATCTATGATGGCTTTTAAGACACAAGGGTTAACATGATGCATGTATGTATGAGATACGTGCGATGCATGAAATATATAAGTCGGCCCATTATCATTTTAAAGCATTCAATCATACTATTGCGAGGTGCAAACTTGTCCCAACTGAAAAGGCCCAACATGTTTACACTTTTGCGATAACATGGCTAAACAACTTCAAATGATAAAAGGCCTAAACACAAGATGGCCCATTGGCATTTCAGAAGCTTTTGGCCCAATTGCCATAAAGCACGGACTCGTCCCAGTTTAAATGGCCCAACAAGCCCATACCTCATGACAACAAGTCCAACTGAATCCAAATGACAATGGTCCTAAACACAAACATAAAGGAATAGTCTTTATTAGTCCTACAACTACAGTTCACACACAGGTTTATAGGGGTATAGACAAGGGCTCTCGTCGATGAAGGTTGCCCACAACTAGGTCTTCCCACTCAATGGTCCGAGCGACCAAGTGAGCGCACCCTTTTTATACCTTACTGTACGTGCCAACGAGTTATGGTGGGTGACTAACTATCGAATGGATTTCCCATTGTAGATTCCCAAGAGAGAGGGTGGAGCGAACTCTCTTAAATACCCAAGTCTCTTAGGCTCTTATCGTCTTGGTGACAGGAATAAACAACGAGTCTTCCAAACTAGTCTGTCACAATGAGCTACAAGTAATGATCATCTTGGTGCCTTCACAGCTTTTCCTTATAGAAATGTAGTGAATGAAGGAAGACATTGAACCATCACCTAGCATTAAAAGGTGGCTTTGATTAAACCCCTTTCAACCCACGGTAAACACGGTTAACTAAAGCATAAATCACAATCAGTACAAGACATTATTTCGGGGCCAATTCTCCATCCCCAGTGGAGTCACCAGACTGTAGGACACAGAACTTACGACGCTAATCTAGGCTCACGGCCTAGTTAGGAGTACGGAATAGCTCACGGGGAACTAAACCGGAGAAATAACATGCAGTCGCCACCCGGTGTGAACCGAGATAAAGATTTAAGGCCGCACTCACCCCTCGCAAGGGAAGACCTCAAACATGTTGGGTTCGGAATGGTCCCTTACTTATTCCACTTGTAATGATGTGATTTGTGTAATATCTTAACCGAATCTACGCAACATGCTCAAGAAAAACCTATACCTAGTTCATATTCATCAAAAGAAATCCTATGACTAAGTTCGCATGCTTTAAAAAATAAGTCATTATAACGGCAATCATACAATAACACACGGAAATCCCATGAACATGCTTCAATTATATAATGCGGAAAATAAATAACAACATAAACATAATGCAAATTCCAAACGCAAAATAAATAACTAATCATGCTTAAAAATAAATAACTAAATAACATACTAGACTAAATCATGCTCGAATACAAGGTTGGATGAAACAAAATACGTGTGTCTCTTAAGTGGTACGTGGCATTGTATCCCGAGTGCAAACCGCACTACCGTCCATTCGGATTCGGCTACAGAATTTACGTCCGGGTTTCCATCCGATATACCACAAAAGAAAACACGCTTTTCGTTCATCCGGAATTCACATAATGCCTCAATAAACGACTCTCATGCGATAATATATTAAAATAAATAAAAGAAATGAAAGATAATAAATAAAGAAGGTGCCCTCAGGTCTAACCTCTTTTGTCATCTCTCGAAAGCGTGTTACACGGCCGTCGGAAGGGTTGATGTTCCACAACTTTTCTGGTTCACTAATCCAATGTTTTCCTCACTGTTTCACTGTTTGGGCTGCTGTTTTCACTCCGTTTCACTGCTGTTTTTGTTGTATTTTCTGGTCACTATTTTTTGGTAATTTAGGGACTATTTTGCGGGTTATTTTGACTGGTTTGGATTGCGGTTTTTGGATTGTTTTGGGGGAGTTTTCTGGGTAGTTTGTGTTTGTTTTTTGTGTCGGTCAATGGCTTAGTGTGTATCCTGTGTGCGTAAGGTGTCAAGGTGTAAGAAGGGTGTGTGCATTGATGTGTAAGTGCGCATCAACGTGGTGTGAGTGCGTGCTGTTTCTTGTGCATGGTTTGTTTGCGTGTCTTTGATTTTGTTGTATGTGTCGGTCTGGTGGAGAGTGGCAGTTAGTGAATGGCGTGTGGCCTGTCTAGGGTTTGATTTATGCGTGCGTTTGTGGCTTGTCTGAGGGTCTTTTGTCCGTTAGAGAGTGGGATTTAGGGACGTGAGTGGAGTGTGTGAAGGGGCAGGTGGCGTGAGGCAGTGAAGGGAGTCTTATGAGCTGTGTGCGTGAAGTAAGGGTGATTTTTGGGCTACGCGAGTGGAGTGTGTGAAGGGGCAAATGGCGTGAGGTAGTGAAGGGAGTCTTATGAGCTGTGTGCGTGAAGTAAGAGTGATTTGTGGGTACGTGAGGGGGACAATCGGTGAAGGCTACGTGTTGATTTGTTACTTCACGTAAATGGGGTTTTTCGGCTATTTGTGCCAGTGGGTTGAGCTATATGTGAAGGGGATTAACGTGGAGTTAAGGCTATGGCTGATGCGTTGAGGCAAGGGTTACGTGAGGGCAATTTGGCATGAGTGTCTTGGCATTTATTGATGAGTTGAAGGGCTGGTCAGGGTTTGTGGCTTTGAGGGAGGCAGTAGCTGATGTGTTGAGGAGGCAGTGGCGCGTTGGGTCAAAGCGTGGAGTTGGCTGGTGAAGGCAAGGGGGAGTGAGGGCAATTTGTGAGTAGGTGATGGCGTGGAGCAGTGTTGTGCGTGGGAATAGGCTTAGAATATTAGGGTTGATTTTGTGAGAATGAGCCAGAGGTTTAATGTGTTGGTGAAGGGTTCTTTTTATAGGCAAAGGGATTGGGGCTTTCCTTGTTTGAGAAGGAGAAAGATTTGTGCATTAGAGGGAATATCTTTTAATTTAGTATGTGATAAGGAAATATCTTTTAATTAGGGAAGTGATTTGATTTAATTTGATTTATTCTTTTTTAGTTAAGGATATGATTTAGTTTAATTTGATTTGATCTTGTTTAATTATGGAAGGTGATTTAATGTGATTTATGAGATTTGATTTGATTTATTTAATTTAGGAATGAGATTTGTTTTGATTTAATTGGATTTGATTTAATTTAATTTGATTTAATTTAATTTTTGACATGTGTTTTAAATATTTTAATTATTATTGGATGTGATTTAATGGGCTTGGGCTAGGTGGGCGTGTGGCTTTGGTTTTGGGCTAAGGATGTATTTTAAAACGGAGGTCCAACAAGCGAACCCGAAGCTAATCCAGCGAATTAAATCCAACAATGTGACAATTCTTGACTTTTTCCTTCCGAAGTCCGTTTCCCATGGCTTCCACAATTAAAGAGGTAGTGTCTCCATACGAGACTCATCATTGGGACTTGTATGCAAAAATGCAGTGCCTACAATTATGAATTAATATTTCTAAAACATCAAAAAGATATGTATTATCTCAAGCTCATTATGTTGGACAATTATGACCCATAGCATCACTATTTGTACATAACATTGTGTTGTTGTACAAATTAACTATGTGACAAAGGAAATTGCCTTTTATCATTTGTAATTGGATTACCAAGATATATAAATGATAAAAGTCCATATAATTAGTTCCGGATTAATAAGATATGAGACAGTATTAATCCACTAAGGTTTAATCATTAAAACATCCCTAGTCGTAGTATTATCGAGATTGGACATCGATAATGCGGAATAGACTAGTATTGCACTTGTGCGCATTGTGGGAGCATAACGACATAGTTCTCATATATTTAAGTATTGGATACTCATGCAAGTGTAATAGGAGGTTGTTTTTACCGATGGTACGGAAATAGCTTCGCTCTGGATAGACCCCTCGGAATTCCATTGGTAGTATGACTATGTGTCTATGGAAGTCCGAATCAGGGTAGGTGTATTTGGTCTTAACCTGAGACTTGCATCGCTAATACTTGCGACAGTCAATATACTTTGGTTTTGGTCGTCCAAGGCTTTAACAGGTTCTATGTACGCCTCTTCTGGGTATATTGAGAATCGTAGTGTATTGGGTGTGATGTCAAGAAGGAAGTATCACTTCAGTCATATGAAGATGATGGTCAAGTAGGATACGGAACTGGTGCTCTTATATGCTGCAGCTATCGGGATAATATGACTAGATCATGTTTATCCGATTATAGAGACTAGTTACTAGAGATCTGATATGTGCTTCGTACGGGGCAGACACAATTCCAGCCCCAGGCCTAGCACGTGACATCCGATACTGGATCGCAATACGCAATATTATGTATACTACGTCTGATATAGATTACATATTCCTTTAAGAATATTTCTGGAGAATTGGGTAGGCACGGTGCTTTGCTAGAAGCCAACCATGTCTTGTAAATCGGTAAAAACGTAGTACTAGGTACGTACGTGTTCGGATAGTCCGACGACCAGATTTACTGCCAACATATCCAGGGATCTCATGGGTCACTTCCCGAAGATTCACTGATGACGTATGACTCGGACATAATTAATCTGGGATTAATTATTAGAGAGAGAAAATTAATCTAGGATTAATTGCGGAGATATTTTATCTAGGATAAAATACTATTTAAAGAGAGAAAATGATTAATTTGGAATTAATCGATAAAATAATATATTCGATATATTAAACGAAATTAGATTTCGACGAGGAATTAAAATTATATTTTAATTCGGGCAAACGAGTTAATTTAGAATTAATTAGCTAGCGACGTGAATAGTAATTTCGCTAGGCAAAATTATTTGATTTAATTACGTTGCAACAGAAATTCGTTAATTCGGAATTAGGGAACCTGAGCCCGGGAGTGTTTGGGGGCCCACTCGCATTTTGAATTTAAGTGCGGCCCACAAGTCACATCACGCGTCACATCACATGTCACTTTAGTGATGGATGTCAAGTCACCTTTTGTTGATTGACAACCAGTCACTATTTATGATGTTAGTGGTTGTGGGCATTAAATGCCATTTTGCCTCCAAAATTGATTTTAGCTTTTTGGAAAAGCTTTTACCAAATTTGGTAGAGACTTTGGTATTAGTTTTAGTTGGTTTTAGAAACAAATATACATCTCTCTCTCCTTTTCTTCTCATGGCCGAATGGCCTTCACCATTTTCTCTCTTGTTTGCCGTGAGCCTAGGGCCTAATGGTTCTTGATTTTGTTTAAAAATTAAAGGTGCTAGCACATCCAAGGGTCTTACAAAGGTGATAGGGAAACCCATTCAAGAGCATGGAATGATTCATAAAGCTTGGAGCTTGAAGAACACAAGGAGGACAACCAAGGAGCTTGGCCGAGAGTCTCAAGGTAAAAGGTTGGAGCAGAAATTTTTTGTTGTCTTCGCATCGCAAAAGCCGATCAAAGTGAGTATTTCCGCAACTTTACTTTGATGTATTCACACGTTTATATGCTTAATTTGATCTTGGTTTGACCTAGAAAACCCAACAGTGGTATCAGAGCCTTGATTAAGCATGAAATTAGATTTAGGGTAAAATTTGGGTAAATTTAATTTGAGCATGATTTGATGAAATTGTTTGATTGAGTATGCTTGAATGATGATAACTTAGAGTTATGCATGATCAATTTGATGAAAATTGAATTGGATTATTTTTTCCCCCAATTTTTGGCTTGGCCGAATGTGTGTAGTGCCCTAAAGTCATGGTAATTTTGTTTTTTGATCATTGGATGAGTTGAAAGACATGGGATAAATTGATTTAGGATTTAATTGGCTTAAAATCGAAATCAGATTTATAAAACCCTAAATTGCCGTGAGCTACAAAAGCATGAAATGAGATGATTTTTGATTCAACAATGTTGGACATGTGTTGATAATGATTAGCATGATAAATTAAGTAAATTGGTATTTTGGAAATGTTAATTTGACTAATTAATTATGGCTAATGCACTTTAGTTAATTGAATTATGAAATTTGGAATATTGGAATTTAATTAGTTGGGCTAAATTTGGAATTGGGCTAATAAAGTTGTATTTGAGCTTATTGGGCTTGGTTGGGCCAAGTTTGGTTTAGGTTAATTGGTTGGATCCAATTGGGCCTAAAACCATTTCCCTAAAGTCCAAATATAATAAAATTGACCTTTAAAATTTTAATTGGGCCTAAATTGATTTTTGGCAAATGGGTGATTCCTTATTGGGCTTTGGTTGCCAAAGTCCATGCCTTAGAAATTAATTGAAAGCCCATTAGACTTTAATTGAATTGACTTTGGATGTTAATTGGGCTTTGAGACCCGTAAAGATTAGATTTAGAATCTAAGTCGCAAAGGCTCATTAATAATGTGTAATTATTTATTTGGAATTAAATAAAGAATTAGTATTGAATACAAATTAAATTGGATTTAATATTGTAGTTTAATATAATTCAAGAATTCGTACTTTGAGTACTTATTCTTAAAATGAGTTGGACTCGCGCAAATCAAATCGTTGTTTGAACATTGGATGGTCATTAATTTCAGATTAATTAATTGGATTAGATTGATTGATAACATGCTTTGTGTGAATACATGGATGTGATGTATGCATAATGTATATCAGATGGATATTAGATGGGTGAGGGCAATTTTGGAAATTGTTGTAATAAATTTAGAATTTATTAAATTGGACCTGCGTGTCCAGCCTATTACCTCTTAATTCTTTGTATTTCCCTTCTCACATATTCCCCTCAATGTAAATGAGGTTTCTTTAGAAGTGTTATGTAATTGGTTAGAAGTAAGATTTGTGCTAGCATGAGAGAGGAAATGGAGAGATTTGTTTTAGGAACAAGTTGTTTTAAATATCCATCCGCATATCATTATTAATTTATTTATCACGCCTTATTATGCTTTTAGAATGCATGTTTAAGGGTGTATGATGTGACCTAATCAAAGATAATTAATTGGTTACCAATTACGCGAAAAACCCTCAACAAATATTAATCGCTTTCCTTCCATTGAATGATTCATTCTCAAGATCCAAGATTGGCACTGGTTTGTTGGACAAAGTCAAGACCTTTGTAAATCGCGGATGTGTTTGAATCATGAAGGTTTTGTTCCATATCGCATGTCTTGTCCAAGTTGTGATTTGTTGGCCAAAGTCAAGATCACTTCTTGTCCATCGACATCGATTAAGAAGCTTTTCAAGGTCAATGGTTCCCGCTTAACTGGAATCATTAAGTTTGTTGTGCCAAAGCCAAGGCTTAGTTGATTTAGAGGAAAAAGGTTATGGAATATATCGGATATATTAGCATATATTAGATATATGTTTCGGACTTGGATGTCCACCTACTGGATCTAGGAATTGGATGAGATCCAATTGATCTTAGAGATCTACCTAGTTAAATATCATACAGCTTGTTGGCCAAAGTCAAGGTTGTGTGTTATTTAACGGGATCCTAGCCCATTAGGAAACAAGGTTTCCCGAGTACTCAACAGAGGGTTATAGGCTCGCCGAAAAATAGTGGGAGGCAAGTATTAAATTTGCAATTTCGTTTAGATACTTGTCAATACACGCTCATTTTAATTTTTTCGTCATTAATTAATAAATATATTAGTTGGACTAATATTTAATCGTTGTTTTAAATTAAACAGTTGGACTGTATTCAAACTACTTCAATTATAGTTGATTATATAATTGGATTATAGTAATCAATATATTTGAATTTAACCAAATAAATTATAGTTGATTATATAGTTAGACTATAGTAATCATTATAATCAATAGTACCTTAAATCGTTGATTGGATAGTTGGACTATAGCAATCAAGATAACTGAAAGATTAGCGTTTAAGACATAATTCTGGGTGAAAATGTCTTTAAGCGGCTTTAATTTTCAAATTGGGAATAAAATCTCAGGATAGTCATGGGAACTGAGAAGTTACTCTATTTGATAGAGCAACCTCTTGGGCTAAGCCAGAGTTGAGAAAATAGTGGAGCATGAGTTTTGGAAGACTCATGATGATGATAACTTTAGTGCTCAATCCATTATGCTAGATGCAATGACACTTTAATTCCTTCGTCAGACTAAAGGATTAGATCTTTATAACATGATGTTGGAATTAAAGATCTTAATAGATCTATTCTTAGATCTTAGAAGTACAAATTGCAAAAGAAGCTCTTTCGCTCGCGTATGTCAGAGGGTACATCTGTCGAGCACTAGATGTCGCAGATGATTGCTGACATCGATCGGCTAGGTTAGTTGGGCATTACCTACGTGGCCGAGACTACAAAAGATTTGATCTTATAGTCTCTACCCGAGAGCTGGGGCAGGTTCATTATGAACCAAGAGTAAACTCTTGGAGAGTTGATGGCTATACTCTAGGAGGCAAAGCCAGAGCTTCTAAAATGGGCAAAGGTAAAATCATCACAGTCTTCTAGGAAGACAAATGACATATCCCAAGATGTCTGCCTAAATTGTGGCAAACGGGGTCACTAGAAGCGTGACTGCTGTATGGACAAGGCAGACATGAAGGCAGTGAAGGCGGGGCAAGGCTCCGACTTCAAGTATGTTTATCATAAACATGTTCACTATTAGTTTTAAAATTGGATTTTGATACTAAGTATTGTACATAGATATGTACTGATGTGCGGAATCTGCTGATTAGCAGGATACTGGCTTTAGTTGAGATTGATCTGTGAATCGGAAATGGGAAGTGAGTCGTTGTTTTAACCGTAAAAACCTAAGTTTAGGAACTACCCTTCGGGTGTGTACTTAAATTAGGAAACTGTTATAATGTAACTAGTTTGACTAGAAACATTATCTCTATATCAGAGTATAACTCGTTGCGGGTATACCTTTATATTCTAGAACACTAAAGTGTTTCATTTTATAAAGATGATATTGAGATAAACACATTAGATGTGAATAACAATATTTATATTTAGAATATAAATGAATCTCAAACATATGACATGACAAACAAATAACTCAAACTGAATTAATCAGATGAGACTTATTTGTGGTATTGTTGTCTGGGACACATTAAACAGGACTCGTATATCCACACTTTTGAAGAGTGGATACTAGGACGAATTTGATCATATTCAACTGATGTCTACGAATCTAGTTTATTGGGCAAAGTGCCTAAAACACCTTTTACTTGGTAAAAGTGCAAGTGCCATCGATCTGTTAGCCCTCGTTCATAGTGACGTAAGTGGGCCCATGTCTACCTAGGCTAGAGGTGGATATGAATACTTCATAACCTTTACGGATATGGCATCGCGTTATGGTTATCTGTTTCTTTTGAAACACAAATCAGAAACTTTTAATAAATTCAAAGAGTTTCGACACGAAGTAGACAAATAGATCGGAAAGAGTATTAAAACATCACGATTAGACCGTGGTGGAAAATACTTAAAAAAGTATAGCATTCTTTCATAGTGGATTCCTCCCGGAACACCTCAATTTGATGGTGTGTCCGAGCAGAGAAACCGAATTTTGTTAAACATGATAAGGTTAATCATGAGTTGCTCTGAGCTACCATTTTCCTTCTAGGGATACGCATTATACAGTGTAAGACTTATTTTGAATAAGGTTCCATAAAAATCTGTTAAACAGACTTCATATTAGATATGAACAGGAAAGAAACCGGGTTTTCTCATTCTTGAAGATTTGGGAATGCTTGGCATATGTTTGGATGATACCAAACTAAAACCCAAATCGGATAAGTTCCTAATTGTAGGTTATCCTAGGGTAACCAAAGTATAGTACTTGTACAACTCACAAGAAAACAATGTAATTGTTGCTCTCTATGCGATTTTCCTAAGAGGAATACCTTTATGCAGTGGTAAGTGGGAGGAAAGTAAAGCTCGATGAAAATCGGAGTAATACTGTTCCAGGCACTGAGTCCTTAATGGAACATAAATAGTTCATCAGGGATGAAACTATACCACAATCTTTGAATACACAAGAACCGCGTAAGTCGGAGAGAGTCAGAAAACAACTTGGGAGGTATGGGTTTCTGATCTCACCTCATTAAGATGTCAATCTTATTGACGAAGACAAACTGACTACGTATGAGGAAGTGATACAAGGTATCGACTCCTTATTATGGCAAAGTGCCATGAAGTCCGAAATGGATTCCATGTATACCAACCATGTTTGGACACTGGTTGTTGTACCAAAAGGCATTGTGCCTATTGGTACTACAAGTGTCTTCAAGGAAGACATACATGTATGGCAACATACCAACGTACTAAGCTAGGCTTGTAGCGAAAAGGTATCATTATCAACATTGTGTCGATTACGATGAAACCTTTTATCCGTTTCCATGGTTAAATCCATTTGGATAATGCTTGCTAATGCTGCATGTTTCATTTATGAAATTTGGCAGCGGAACGTCAAAATCGCTTTCCTTAAAAGGAAACCTTTTGGAGGATGTTTAAAATATCCTGACGATTTTTTCGTACCTAAACAAGCAAATAAGGTTTGCAAGTTATTTGATCCATTTATGGATTGAAGCAAGCATTGCGTTCTTGGAATTATCGTTTTGATGTAATCATGATGTTATATGATTTAATTCAAAATGAAATTGATTCTTGTGTATATAAGGAGGTTAGTGGGAGCGCACTGACAGTGATTGTCCTATATAATAATGACATATAATTTCTTGGAAATAACATTCCCATATTACAATCGGTGAAAGCTGGGCTTTTATGAAAATTCTCCATAGAATTCTTGGGAGAGACAACCTTTATTCTAGGAATAAGAATCTACTAGGATAGATATAAAAGTTGTTAGAACTCTCTGAGGACTCGTACATTGAAATATATGTACGCGACCTTGTGTCTTATATGCTTTGAGCATATGGAGTCACAATCAGGCCAATCCAAGTGATAGTCACTGGATTGATGTTAAGAACATCCTTAAGTATCTTAGATGAACTAAGGATGCTTTCTTATATTATGGAGAATGAGAACTTGAAGTGACTGGGTTCACTGCTGCAAGTTTCCAAACCGACAAAAACGACTGTAAGTCGTAATAAGGGGTACTATATAGTTTGAATAACGGAACAGTGAGATGGAAATCTTCCAAGTAAGATACTGTTGCCGAATAAACAACAAAAGCGGAATATTGCTATAGCTGAGACAGTAATAGATGCACTATGGATCTATATAATCCTAATTAGATTAGGAGTAGTTCTGTTAGCAGCTGAGCTAGGCTACAGCACAAGCTAAATAATTAATGGTCTCATCAACGATCCAAGTATATACTTCAACTAATCATCTGATTCGTTCGGATCATACATCTGTTGGGTTTCTCTAAGGTCCTGAGATCAATTCAAGTAATGAAATATATATGTGAATACTCGTAAAAGCATGGCGGAATCATACTTACAACGATCGGTTGAGGCGATGCGAGGAACAACGAAAATCTTCAAGCTTTCATCCATGGAAGCTCACGGTTTTCTGCTCCAAATTGTGCTCCAATTTTCGGCCATGGTGTCCTCCAAGCTCCAAGCTTGTGATGTGTATTCCATGCCCACGGGTGGGTTTCCCTATCACCTTCGCGAGACTCCGGAAGTGTGCTAGCACTTGTGAAATTTTGCAACAAAACTTCACTAATTGCTTCTCCTTGCTCACGGCAAAACTAGAAAAATAAGGAAGAATTTTGCCCCTTGGGCGTGAGAGAGGAGAGAGTGAGAGAGTGTGTTGGTTGAAAGGATTTTTGTATCTAATACACTTATTTCAAAAGTCAAAATACCAAAAACAAATAAATGATAAATGGCATCTAATCTCACCAACTTGGAGTGTTACATAAGCCATCACCTAATACCATCACCATAAAGGTAAAAGGTTGACAAGTGATGTGACATGATGTGACTTGTGGGCCCCACTCGATTCCAAATGCGAGTGGGCCCGCAAACACTCCCGGGCTCGGGTTCGCTAATTCCGAATTAACGAATTTTCCGTTGCGACGAAATTAAATCTAATTTAAATAAATAATTATGCCTAGTAAAATTACTATTCACGTCGCTAACTAATTAATTCTAAATTAACTCGTTCGCCCGAATTAAAATCTAATTTTAATTCCACGTCGAAATCCAATTTCGTTTAATATCTCAAATATATTAATTTATCGATTAATTCCAAATTAATCGTTCTCTCTCTTTAATAATATTTTTGCTTTGAAAATGACTTTAATAATTACACACAACACACTTCTAGATGGTTCATCAATTTCGGGCATGAACTCTTCAGAATTTGAAATTATTCTGTATTTCAAAGTTGTAGAGCTTTGAGTCTTCTTTAATCTGGAACTTGAATCAGCTCAATCCGATTACGGAGTAAAACGTTATGCCCAAAATATGACAGATGCGCAAAATTGGAATTTCCAAAACTGCACTTCGTTAAAACGCCCTTTCAAGTTTCCAATCTCCAAAATTAATATGTCAAGTCCAATTTTTGCCCTTATTTGACCCACATTTCGTCCTAAATGATTTCATTGTGTCCCAATATTATTTTATCTGCAAAATAAACTAAAACACATCAAAACGTTCATCAAACTCGAGAAACTAAACAAAATATTAAGTAAAAGGGGTGGTAAATATTGATATATTTTCCGCTCATCATGCATACATATCACGACACACCAAACTTATCGCACAACTTTTCATACATAAGCACATCCAAAACAAACACTCAAAAACTTCATTCAACACTCACTTACATACACATGTTTTAAACATAAGAATATACGTATTACTTCGATTTCACGTATCATAGTCTTTACCAATCTTCATGTCTTAACATCATATGCATATACAAATACACGCTCATATACGTATACCTTTCCATATTCATTTATATACATGCGTTTATATCGATACAGGTTCATACCATTACATACATCCATACAAATACATACCATTACAAGTCCATATAGTTACATGCATCAATACATACATGTAGCCATTAAACTCATCAATCTTTTCAAAATACATATCATAGCATTATCCTTGAACATTATACTTCGAGACACATCAATACATACATTACATACATACATACATACATACATACATACATATATACATACATACATACATACATACATACATACATACATATATCATCATCAAACTACTCACTTCATATCATAGCAATAACGAAAATCCTTACCTGTGAAGGTCGACTACCTAACTATATATAATCATGAAATTATTTCTCGATACAACCTTTTATTTATTCTCGTCTTAACATAAACACTTCGATCATATATATCATATATATATATATATATATATATAAAATAATAAATCAACATTCAAGCACTCATCGCCTGGGTTACTTACCTGGCTTCGCAAGCACTCCGAGTCCTAGTCACATCTGTCAAAATAAATAGCGCAATGCCGTTAGAATCACGATTTATGGAGTTCTCGACTAAACTATGAAAAAATCTCGGCTTTACAAGAACAACCAAATCAAGTCCGTCTTCAATACTTTCAGTTTCAATGGTCTTAAATCATAATTAAAAATTAATATAGGCCACTAGTTAACATGAACTATCGGTTTAAGTATTTTTGAAAAATCTTCCGAAAGAGTTTCCGCAAACGCTACGGAAGGGTTCTGAATCCTCCAAACCAATCCGGATTTATCCAAACATGTTCGTAATATCATATATAACTCATAACTATCGTTAAAATAAAAACACATTATTACTGTTAGGGTTGATGCTCAAAGTGCCAATCCGGATCATATTTATGTCTTATTCATAAATACGAGCAATTCCATTTTCCATAATATTACTAATTTAATGGTAGCACCCTTGTATTTTATAAGCGTATTCAATCTAATTACAATTAGATATCTGATTATGATTAGATCGAAACTAAATTTGGTTTAGTGATACGTGTATATTAGACAAAGACCATACGATTTACAATATAGTGTGCAGTTACAACGGAGTTTGTAATTGACATTGGGAAGCACACTATTAGATGTATATCCTTAAATAAAGTTCATGGTCAAGATTTACTAACACGGGTCGGTTAGTAAAATCCGCTAAGACCAGTACATGTCGTATATCGTGACTTGGTCCGATGGTTTATCCCAATAAACCATGAGTCTCGGGAGACTCGTATTGACATGTAGGTATTTATTTCGTAAACAGTGAATGACTCACTGAAGATTTCCTAATAGATGGTACACCAATGTCAATAGGAATTTTCTCGAGTTGAGCGAGCATAGTGGTCCTTCGACTTGAGATACCACTGTTGATATATGAGTTATCCTCCACACTTTGATGGCAGTCACGTCACCGATCTATTTAGATCAGACCTCCGCTTGTTCGTTGGGTGTGGACTGATGCTCATAATATCTTGTGTGTATCGAGAGAGGATCTGTTAGTCCTGTGTACAAGTCATAGGCATCCTGCACGTGTTTGCGATCTAGTAAATCCATGGTCGTGGTATAACTTCGGAAATCAGTTCTGAGTGTTATTTAGAGATCGTAAATTGAAAGTTGACTATATTATACCGAAAGGGTTTGATGTTTTTATCTACACCTCAGGTATAATATGGATAACCTGTGACGGAGGGATTATACATATACAATGACCTCGACTTGCATAGTTTAGCGAGATTATATGTGGTCATCATAATTCATGAGTGGGTGAATTATGGACACGAAATTGGATTTCGTGACGGATAAACCTAAACTTAGCGAGTCCCACAATATGAAGTGTACTCGTTGAGCACTTGGGCAACGCGTTATGAATAATACAGATTATTCATAATACTTCATCGGATTAAATGAGTTAATTCGAATCGTTTAATTGGTTAAACGATAACAAATGCATTAGGGGATTTTGGCCAATCGTAATTATTGTGTATTTGTATTTAATACATAATACGATTAGATGCACATTAATTAATCGTCAAATGAGATTTTGACACATGCCATTAATATATGTATTTGTTATTTATTGTAAATAAATATATATATATATATATATAATAATAATTATATTAATTAATTATTTATATATTTAAATGTTAAATATTTAAATGATTAAATAATATCTATATTACATAAATGTTATGAAATATGGCTAATTATTATTTGTACACATGACATGATTTAATTAAACTTTATTTGCCCAAATTAATTTGTTAAGATAAAGTTTAATTTAATTAATTGATTTAATTTTTCCAAATGGACAAAATTGCCCTTTAAAGTCGGCTAAGGGGATTTTAAATTAAAAAAAATTATCTTATTCTTCTATTGTCTACCACAGCCGAAACCTAGCCTAAAAATAACTCCCAAATTTCCTTTCATAATTCATGGAGAAAAAGAAGAAAAATCAAGAAGAAAGGCTAAGGAATTGGAGGGTTAAAGGTAATTCTACAAACCCCTAAGCTTGGTAATTATGTTACTTGTTTCTTGATGATCTAGTGAGATATAGGGTTTCTTCTTTTCATAAATTTTGGGGCTTTTGGTTGTGGTGGATGAAATTGGAAGTGATGAAGCATGTGTGAAGTGATTTGGATGGAATTAGTGTAATTATTGTCTAATTTAGTCATTTGATGACATATTATCATTCTATAGTGTTCTGATCACTCTTGTAATGCCTAGAATTGTTATTGGGTGGTTCATGTGTGGTGACTTTGATTAGTGTTTTGATTAATTTGATTAATCTTGAAAATTTGGATTTGAAGCATGAAAAATGGCATTTTCGATTTCTGGATTAGATCTGGAATCATTCTGTTTTTGGTGATGAAAATGATGTCTTATGAATGTATTGGAAGTTTTTCGGGTGTTGGAACAGTTGTCGAAAATTGTTTCGGAGTTGAAATAAACGAAAACGGTGAAAAACGGCGTTACCTGGTGACTTTTGAGGCAACCGGGTGACAACTACCCAAACAGTGAATTCGTCACTGTTCGGGCAGCCCATGAACTCCTCTAACACTATTGGGACTGACCTGGGCATTCCCATAAGTGTTGGCTAGTCGGTTCGGTCAAGAATATGTTTTAAACCATTTTGCGGAAAAACATTTTCGTAAAAGTTTCGCGACATTTCTTAGTTGTTTATGTGTATATTTGATATCGAAAAAATGTGTTTAGGTGAAATATGAGTAAATTATTCATATTATATATTGAATAATTTGTTCGGTAATTTGAAAAAGTTTTAAAATTATGATTTCGCCCGAACCGCGCTCCCGCCGCGCTCTTCGCCCCAAACCCCAACAAAAATGGTATCAGAGCAGGTATAATTCTTCATCCATTACATTAGTCATGTTTGATATATGATATGTAATCCAATTTTAATGTTAACAAATGCATATAATCTATATATGTTTCTTGACTTTTTGGTTCTACGCTAACGGAAATGTGACAGAAATTTAATGGTTAAATTGAGTTATGTTTTCAATAGGTAGAATTGAATTGTTTAGAAAGTGATTTAGATTAAAATTCTGCATTTGATGTAGAGTGTAGCTTCCTGAGGAAAATCCCCGCTTAGAAATAAGGCTGTAAAGTGACGTGTATTGGATACATGTTTCTTGGTCCGTCTTGTCAGTAAGGTTTATGGGTATCTTTTTATAACTACATCCGAGATCGTGCCAAAGCTGTGAGGGTGTAGGTTATGGGATTTTATACATGCCAGTTGTATATTGATACTAGACAAATTCTAGTGAAAGTGGAAATCCTGAACGTACCAAAGTTGTCAGGACTACATCGGTAGCTTGAGTTTGTCATTGACAAGTGAAGCATTGATACGCCTCCTTGTGAACGTGCCAAAGCTATCATAATGAGAAATGGTCAGGACCAAAACCAGGAGTCACTTGTGAGTGATTGACAATGAGTTGTCTACCTAATAAATATATGTAGGCGAGATCGTGCCAAAGCTGTGAGTCGAAATATATTCATGGGATCCTACTCTCGCTATGGAATTCGATTTAATTATCGGATTCCTATTGTCCATTGGGGATTATGGTATTACGAGAAGTTGTGGGAAACACTGCTGGGTTAAAAATCCATAACTAAGGCAGTGCGTAATTTTATGGAAAATTCTGCTTTGTTTTCCTTTTATTCTATATTGTTTATAGAATTATACTTCCAATCCACTGCATGCTTATTATTTGAATATGTTTTCTGACTTTACTTATGGTTGCGTATTTCTAGAATAGGTTCTAGAATGAGAGTAGACTTGGATATTGTTAGATTAGTTCAAATCATCGGAACTGTTGTTCTGATTTTCTTGAAAAATCAAGATGGTTAGTGACTTAGTTACTAAGTCACAATAAGTAATCTAAATAGATATCTATTATGGATATAGTTATCTTGTAAGAATAGTTTCTTGTGCAGTAAGAATTGACACGAATCAGTTCATGTCTCGAGATTCTTGACTGGCATTAAGAAAACCCCTTTAGTATTTGTTTATCTTATAATGACGTTTCCTGGCTTTTAGTGACTTTTAGAAGTCCCGAGTCTGACACAGTTTGCTAATCAACTATTTGCAATTGTTGTAAATAATTGAACGCAAATTATAAAGCTTAAGAAATGTGATGTATATAGTTGTGTATAGAGAATATCGATTCTCACAATATGACAACTGTAGGTATTGGATACCAGATCTCTCGTCTAGTTATTTAAAATATGTTTAATAACTATTTTGATATTTGATATCAGAACTTGTGACTATTGGATAGTTACTTATTCAGTATAAACAGTTTTTACATATTTTAAGACGACTAGTAGTGTCATTAATGAAAAGATAAACATTAAGAAAAATATTCGGTAAAATAAATAACTTAGAACTGTGTTTTATGAGATTTTATCATAAAAGCATTAGATGTTCATTCCTTATGGTAAAGGATGATCTGATACGAGATCGTACCATATATCCTTATCCATTTAATGAATATTGTATTCAGGATATGATTAAATCTCATTCAACCAATGATCGTCATTGGACCACAAATTTATTAAACTAATACATTGGATGTATGTAGTTTAATAAATTAAAAATTGCCTAGATAGTTTTCTTTGCTCCATAACTTAGTTAATGAATTGTCATGACTGAGTTGTGTGTTTCTAAATATATATATATTGAACGTCTTGAATGGTTTGAGAACTTTCAATATGTTTCTGATGAAATGCGGATAGAATATTTTGAATGGTTCAAAGATATTCTATTTGTAGTGTTGAAAACTATATCTTTGAAATTCATTGTGAGTCTTTGAATTGTTCGAAGATGTTTGATATGATCAAACACATGAATTTAAGGCAATTAGTTCTAAATTGA
>SKCR01008648.1:0-23879 GCA_019454045.1 Zanthoxylum bungeanum
GCCTCATTTTCAGGTGTTGGACATTGTGCCACTAACTTACTGGAACTCGTACATTCTGATGTATGTGGTCCACTAAGTCAGACTGCTCACATTGGTTATTCGTACTTCGTTACCTTTACCGATGATCTATCATTGTACGGTTATGTCTATTTGATGCGACATAAATCAGAAACCTTTGAAAAGTTCAAAGAGTTCCGAAATGAAGTAGAAAAACAAACTGGTCAATATATTAAATGTCTTCGATCTGATCGAGGTGACGAATATATGAACAGTGAGTTCATGGATTATATGAAGGAGAATGGGATTCTCGCTCAATATATTCCTCCATGTACTCCACAACACAATGAAGTGTCTGAGAGGAGAAATCAGACTTTATTGGATATGGTCCGATCAATGTTGAGTTTCACAGATTTGCTCTATTACTTATGAGGCTACTCTCTTTTAACAGCTGCACATCTTTTGAATAAGATTCCTTCAAAAGCTGTTCCTACGACTCCGTATGAGATATGGACCGGTAGGAGACCAAATCTTAGTTATATTAAGGTTTGGGGTTGTCATGCCTATGTCAGGGTGACTCAGCAAGATAAGCTTTCGCCTCGATGGCAAAAGTTTAGGTTTGTTGGATATCCTTCGGAAACAAGGGGATATTTGTTCTATGATACCGAGCATCGAAATATTTTCGTAGCTCGCTTCGTAAAATTTCTAGAAGTAGAATTTTTGTCAGAATTTGGTAATCATAGACATGTTGAACTTGACGAAGTCCAACCTAAAAACAACGAACCAACGGAGGAACCTGAAGTTTAAGTGGATGAAGGACCTTCAACACACACACTCCGTAGGTCACAAATAGTATCTAGACCTTTTGAACGCTTGTATTTGATGCAAGAAAAGAGTCTAGATGTTCTCTTAGTAGAAGAGACAGATCCTTTCACCTATAGAGAATCGATGTTGGACATGAAATTCGAGTTAGACTCAATGCATGAGAATCAAGTTTGGGACTTGATTCCGCTTCCCGAAGGAATTGTTCCTATCAGTTGTAAATAGGTTTACAAAAGGGAGCACAGGCTTGACGGTAAGGTTAAAACTTACAAGGCCCGACTGGTAGCAAAAAGTTACACACAGCGACCTGGCGTCGACTACGATGAAACTTTTTCACCAGTAGCCATGCTTAAGTCTATTAGGATTTTGTTTTCTATAGTTGCGTATCATGACTACGAGATTTGGAAAATGGATGTCAAAACGGCTTTTCTAAATGTATTTCTTGATGAAGAAATCTCTATGGAACAGCCGGAAGGTTTTACGTCCAGCGAAAACTCGGGTATGGTATATAAGCTTAAGAAGTCCATTTATGGACTTAAACAAGCTTCACAAAGTTGGAATATTCGATTCCATGAGATTATTAGATCGTCTGGTTTTCTCAAGAATACGGAAGAATCTTGTGTATATCAGAAGGTCAGTGGGAGCATGGTCGTATTTTTAATCCTCCATGTTGATGACATCCTAATCATTGAGAATGATATAGGAATGTTACAAAGCGTCAAAGCATATCTCTGTAAGAATTTCTCCATGAAGGACCTGGGAGAATCTTCCTATGTTTTAGGGATAAAACTCTATAAAGATTGATAAAGGAAGCTGATTGGGTTATCCCAATCAACGTACATAGATAAGATCTTGGAATAGTATAATTTTGGTAACTGTAAGACAACAAACATACCGTTCAGACATGAGATTCATCTTTCTAAGAAGATGAGTCCACAAAAAGAAGATGAGAAGGTTAGAATGTCTAACCAACCTTATGATTCATGTTTGGGTAGCATAATGTATGTCATGTTATGTACGAGGCCTGATATCAGTTTCGCTGTTAGCGTAACTAGTATATATCAGTCCAATCCAGGAAATGACCATTGGATGACCATTAAACATATCCTGAAGTATCGTAAAGGTACTAAGGATAAGTTGATAATTTATGGAGGAAGTGAACTGCAAGTTAACGGGTATACGGATTCTGACTTCCAATCGGATCCCGATAATAGAAAATCTACATCTGGATTCGTCTTTACCCTTAACGGATGTGCAGTTTACTGGAAGAGTTCCAAATAGGGATCAACAACGGATTCCACCACAAAGGCGGAATACATTGCAGCTTCTGAAGCTACAAAGAAGCTGTATGGATTAAGAACTTTATCACAAAATTAGGAGTTGTCTGAAGTATCGAGAATGTGATTTCGTTATACTGTGATAAATTGGAGCCATTGCGCAGCAAAGGAACCGAGGGCGCATCAAAAGTCGAAGCATGTGGAACGAAAGTACCACATTATTCGAGAGATTGTGTCGTGAGGGAATATTGTCGTGTGCAAGGTACCGGGTGAAGATAATGTAGCAAAATCGCTGACGAATGCCATACCTCCGAAGTTGTTTGATAAACACGTGGAGTCGATGGGTATTAGATACAATCGATATTGACACTAGAGCATGTGAGAGTTTTTGTTGGGGTTGGTGCTCAGAGCGCCAATTCCCGTTTGTATTTCCTTGTATATACTTATGTAAAGCGTTTTATTATAAATAATACAAGCAATTTCTATAATATAATATATCTTTTAATATGGTAAAGACGTAATAGACATTAGGATAACTAGTCATGATACTGTTGCAACTGACATTGAGTTGTATCATGATGTTGTCATTCTGAGACAGTTATTGGTCAAGGTTTACACTACTTAGTCAGTAAAGTAAACACGTTGAGACCGGTACATATCGTATATTGGAATTTATGATTCCAATGGTTTCTCAATGAACCATGAGTCTTGGAGACTCGTATAAACGTGTAGGTGTTTATAGCGGATAAACACTGAACGACTCACCGAAGATTCTTGATGGATGGTATACCAACCTCAATAAGAATCTTCACGGGTTGAGTAGCATTTGTGATTCTTAGACTTGAAATACCAATGTGTGCACATGAGATATCTTCCACACTTAGATGGCAGTCACGTCACCGATCTATTTAGAACAGACCTCCACCGGTTCGTTGGGTGTGGATAGATCCACAGGGTGTCCTGTGTGTGTCGAGATAGGATCCGTCAGTTCTGTGTACAAAGCATAGGTAGTCCATATATGATTAGCAATCAGATAAAAACCATGGGCCCGTGGTACATTTTAGAAGTCAGTTCTAAATGTTCTTTTTGAGATTGCTAATAGAGATGTCAACGGGATAGTCCCTATAGAGATTTGCCGTTTACATCTATATCTTTGGGATATATCCGGATACCTGTGACGGAGGAATTATACATATGCCATGACCTCGACCTGTATGATTCAGCGAGTTTATATGTGGTCGTCATAATTTACGGGTGGGTAAATTATGGACATGAAATTATATTTCGTGACGGATATGTCTGAATCTAGAGAGTCTCACTAATGAAATATACTCGTAGAGCACTAGGGCAACATTTATAAATAATATTGATTATTTATAAGTCGTTTAAAGGTTAAACAAAAAATACATGTGAAGGGACCCAATAGTCATTTCCTAATTTTTGTGTATTTGCATTTAATGTTAGATTTTATCAAATATACAATAAATAATTGTCAAATTGAGATATTTGACTAATATCATAAATATATATGTATTTGATATTTTATGTAAATAATACATATATTTAATATATTTGTATTTAAATAATTATTTAATTATTTTATTGTTAAATAATTAAATTAATTAAAAATATAAATATCCTAAGTTGTGATAATTATTGAGATGACTTAAAAATGCTTTACTTGACTTGTTGAATAAGCTTTAAATGGTTTAATGATAAAGTTAACAAGTTGTAAAGGCATTTAAGTGAAAAAAAATATATATAGATATTATTTATTCACCAAATTCGGCCAAGGCTAAATGTTGGAGATATAAATTATTTTGTTTCATTTTAGGGTTTGATAAGTTCAATATACACAAAAATAAACATAAAAGAAGTTGAGAGAGAAGCTTGGAGACTTAAATAAAAAAGCTTGAAAATATTTGATTTTTGTATGTATTTCTTCAAAACCTTCAACATGGAAATTGTTTCTAACATGCGTGGCATCATTTTGTGTTGCTTTGATGTTCTCTCTTTTCTTATAGTTTGTGTTTATTTGTTTGTGAACTTGGATGAAAGATTCATGCATGTAAGTAAGCTTAAACTTGTTTTAAAAGCTTACTTTTGATTCTTTAAAAATCAAGTTGTCATTCTAGAGTTAGTAAGCCACTCCTTGGTGACCTAGAATTGTTCTAGAGTTATTTCAAAGTGGTGAGGCTTGATTGGTGAAGTATTGAATGGATTAAAGTATTGGATCTTAAAGATTTGGTTAAATTGGTCAACTTGATGAAATTGAAAAATTAGGGTTCATAACCCACTCCAAATTTGGGACTTTTCCTATATGTGATGTATTATGATATTAATATGATGCATGTAAAATTTTAGGTTGATTGAATTTGATCTTGGCTTGTTTTAAACAAAATGGACCAAATTCTAATTAATTGGAAAAATGAGGTGCTCACGGCAATTAGCTCAAAAATTGGGGATTTGTGTGATATCTGATTTTGATGCATTAGATGTGTTGAAAAACATTTTAGAAATGATTTAGAATCATCCAAAATTATATTTGATAATTTTTGGACAAAAATGATCAATTTACAAAGTTATGAGGTAATTCGGTAATTACCAAGAAATATGATTTCTTGTGTAATTTTTAAGAATTTAATAATTGGATAATTAAATAAATAAGTTTATTTAATTTATCCAAGAAAAATGAAGAAAACCGGAAAATTTTGATTTTTCACTATTCCGCTGCGTTACCGGATTTCCGCCATAAAACCCCTTCAGTTTAACTAACAAACTCATTTCCTTTTCCAATGTTCGTCCACATAATATAAAAAACCCACAAAATTATATAAAAAAAAAATATATTGATAAATTAATTTAATTTTTTTTTACATAATGGAAGCAGGTTTACTCATAACTAATTTGAAGGATTTTGGAGCCTCTCAAAGATTTGATTCGACCATAATATCTCGCTAATGACTCTTTTTCCCTTATATTCACTGTTATATCTGTTGCTTTAAAGATTTAGGAAACCTTAATAATCATTACACTATAGGGAAACCTTATGCCCTTATTTTACATGGAAACAAAAGTCTATAAATATATGTTAATTTGATAGTTCATTTATTTCATTTCTTCTTCGATCGATTCATTTACAAGATGAAAAATATATGGTAAATATTTTTCAGAATATGGAGTGTGAATCAAACCCATATTTGAATTGATATTAAAGAATGAATCAATGAAGTTGACTCGTTTCATATCATGGCTCAAGGACAAGGGTTGAAAATCGTTGAGATACCTCTTTTAAAATATGAAAAAGGTACCATAGAACTCCTTGGATCACTCGTCAACCGCTAAATCAATTACTTCTTTGAAATGCTAAAAAATGATTTAATTATTTCTTTCATATTTCATTTTCTCAATTGGAGATGGTCTAAGCTGCTCGTAAGATGATCCGGTAGTTTTCAAGTAGTTCCATTTAACTTCTCATCTGGATCGAATATTGAGAAAAAAATAAATAGATAAAAAATTAAATTCAACTTTATACACCTCTTATCTTAAAAAAGAAAAAAAGAAATTTAGGAAACCTTAATAATCATTACACTATAGGGAAACTTTATGTCCTTATCTTACATGGAAACAAAAGTCTATAAATATATGTTAATTTGATAGTTCATTTATTTCATTTCTTCTTCGATCGATTCATTTACAAGATGAAAAATATATGGTAAATATTTTTCAGAATATGGAGTGTGAATCAAACCCATATTTGAATTGAGATTAAAGAATGAATCAATGAAGTTGACTCGTTTCATATCATGGCTCAAGGACAAGGGTTGAAAATCGTTGAGATACTTCTTTAAAAATATGAAAAAGGTACCATAGAACTCCTTGGATCACTCGTCAACCGCTAAATCAATTACTTCTTTGAAATGCTAAAAAATGATTTAATTATTTCTTTCATATTTCATTTTCTCAATTGGAGATGGTCTAAGCTGCTCGTAAGATGATCCGGTAGTTTTCAAGTAGTTCCATTTAACTTCTCATTTGGATCGAATATTGAGAAAAAAATAAATAGATAAAAAAATAAATTCAAACTTTATACACCTCTTATCTTAAAAAGAAAAAAGAAAAAAGAAAAAAAGAAGAAGAAGACGTCCTCCTTGCCCTATCGCTGCCATTAGAAACAAAGTAATAGTTGTTTTGATGGTTTAATAATTATATTGGTTAGACCCGGCCGGCGGTTCGGTTCCGGTTCGGAACCGAACCGAACCGGCCGGTTTCCGGTTCCACAAGTGTGGAACCGGAACCTAAAACCGAACCGGAACCGAACCGTTCGGTTCCGGTTCGGTTCGGTTCCTTTTTTTTTTAATTAATTAAAATAAAAAAATGAGAGGAGTCAAAGCTTAAATAAAAAAAAATTTATTAATTAAAAAAAAATAAGATTAAATTTATAAATAAAAAAAAAATTATTACATTGAAGAGCTTGAGCTTAAATTTTTTAAAATTTAAGTTGCCTACGTATCCTCCAAGGGTGAGAGGAATCAAAGCTCACATAGTTCCATTACAAGTTTAAGACATATCCCCTTTGTAAATTATAATTTTACAATTATCAATCATCATTATCAGTTGATCCTTCGGCTCCGGTTCCGCAGCTTCCGCTTGCACTTGTTGCAGAAGCATTATCGAACAAATCTTCAAAATCATCGGGGGCATCTTCTTGTTGTCTCAGATCAGCTCGAGTCCAATCATCCACACAAGCTGTTGCTTCTAGAGTGCTTGGATGTAATGAAGATCGCCTAGCTTCCAATATATTACCTCCCAAGCTGAAGGCTTGCTCAACCGCAACGGTGGAAATAGGTGCTGCCAATATCTCTTTAGCAATAATAGATAAAACAGGATATATATTTTGATGCCGGTTCCACCATTCAAGGATTTTAAAATTTTTACTGCATAAACTTTCATTAGAAAACTCAAAATTGTAGATAAATAATTATCTAATTCAGGGTTATTAGTTGTTGTCGTATCCCTAGATTTTTTATTTCGTTGCAATAACCAACGATCCCCTGCGCTAAGTCTTGGTTGAATTACCGGTTCGCTACTACTAGATTGACCTACTGTTCCTAAGTTATATCTTACAATATAATCATTAAATAAAATAATTAAATCACTTCTTAAATTCGTCATTATGCTCGTAATATCAACATCATCTACTATTCCTAAATAACCATAGTAGGCTTGTAAACCACCATTCAAACCTTCTAATTTAAATCTAGGATCAAAAACAGCAGCAATAAGATAAAGTAAATGAATTTCTCTAAAATAATTCAACCATTTTACCTTCATAAGAGTAATGGCTTCGAGCAAAACAATATCATTAGGGTCGTCACTGTTAACATGTTCATCGAGAGTGCCAACAATATTCAAACTCTCAAGAAGAAATAAATGTGCAGTGGGATAATAAACACCGCTAAAAACTAAAGTAGCATCATTAAAAACTCTTAAAATATCTAAAATTCTTTCACAAATATCTCATTGACTACGATAAAGTGTGATATTTTGAACATGTTGAGAAAAAAAACTACATAATGCCTCTTTGTATTGAAGTGCTGGACATAAAAGAAAATAAGTAGAATTCCAACGTGTTGGAACATCTCTAGAAAATTTAATCGGTTTAATACCATTTATTTTACAAAACTTGGTCCATTCCCTCCTAACTTGAGAATATGACCAAATACAGTTAAGTGCCGTTTTAATAGGATCAAGGAAAGGAGATAATAATTTTAGACCGTCTTGCACACATAAGTTTAGGACATGACATGTACAACGAATATGAAAAAATCGACCCCCTAAATTTGGTTGACATATTTCTTTTAAATCATTGATGGATGCAGTATTTGCAGATGCATTATCAAATCCAATTGTTAAAATTTTTTCCCCTAAACCATATTCATCAAAAATTACCTTCATCAGTCTATAAATATTATGTGCAGTATGTTGGTCATCAAAAACTCTAAATGCAATAAGTCGTTTTTGCATGGTAAATGATGCATCAATCCAATGACAAGTCACACCCATGTATGAGTGTGTTTGCCAATGGTCACTCCAAATATCAGAACATATAGAAATACGACCTTTCATCTCTTTAAATATTTCATTTAAAATAATTTTACCATCTTTATATAATTTGAAAATATGACGTTTTGTTGTGTTTTGAGTCATTCTACATGCAGCAGGGTTTAAAGCATTATGCACGTAATTAGTAAAATGAAGTTTTTCACCAAAGCTTAAAGAAAGATGTGTCATACATGTTAATTTCGCAAATTCTTCTCTATTTTTGCATCAGATATTTAAATAAATCTACACTACTCGTACCTCTACTAGATGATGCGTACCTGGCCATTTGAGTCTGCGTCGTATCAATGCCAATTTCAACCGGATGATGTTTCTCCATGTGCTTGACCATATTGCCGTATCCACCAGAAAATTATAGATAACCCCACAATAGTTGCAAATTGCTCGTTGTGAACCATCGTTTAGGCGTTCCAAATTAAAATGAATTTTGAAAATATCGGAGGACCGAGCCTTAACTTCTCTTCTCCGTGATTGTGCACTGACACTAGGGCCGCTCTCTTGGGTCGGCATATTTGACATTATGTTCTCGGATGAGCTTGCCATTTGAATAATTGCGATGCGAATGCCGAATGATAACAAATTAACAACTAAAATAAGAGAATTGTATTGAAGTAAGATTGAGAATAAGAGATTTATAGAAAATGAGAGAGTTGAGAATTTGGTGTGATGAAATTATGAAAAATAAATCCTATTTATAGAATTTTAGAATTTTTTTGATACCAAAAATGCCCCTAAATATAACCGGTTTATTACCGTTATTAGGGGTACATTAGTAATTTTATTTAATATAATAAAAAAAAATTTCTAATTTTTTTTTTTTTGGCAGGGAGCCGTTTGGCAGGGAGCCAAACGGCTCCCTGCATCCCCCAACGGCTCTAGCCGTTGGGGGACTAGTAGCCGTTGGGGGCTTGGGTTCCAACCGGAACCGTTCGGTTCCGGTTGGAACCGTCCGAACCGGTGGAACCGTACGGTTCCACCGGTTCGGACCGGTTCGAGTTGGGGTGGAACCCCAACCGAACCGGTCCCATTCCGGTTCAGTTCCGGAACCGGAATCGGTTGGAACCGGAACCTTCCGATTCCAACCGGTTCGGTTCCGGTTCCGAACCGGAACCGTGGTCGGGTCTAATATTGGTTATGATTTTGAACAAATAAGTCCCTCTCTTTTTGGAGAAAATTTACAATACAACGGAGATATTACGTTATCCGTGCCACAATTTAATAATCCATTACCATGCGTGCTAAAATATTAAAAAATAATTAAAAAGATGGATATAAATCATATATGTCATTTACTAATTTGTTGCTAATATTACATCACCCATATCTATATTACACCAAAGAATTATTCATCTTTTTGATCAAAAGCAATTCAAGGAAATTTGGGGTTGAACGAATGGTTAAATTTAATTAATAATTATTTTTTGAAAAGCGAAAGAATTAATTTTTTTTTTCTTCTTAAAAAATTAAAGAATTAAGGTGAGTGAAAAATAATTGTGCAACTTTGGACTTTGCACTCTGTATAGAGTATCCATTTCTTTAAAATTTCATTATAACAAACTAGTTATGCCAATAGAGATAGAAATTGAACTATGTATTAAACGTGAATATTATTTGTGTAAAAAAGGTTATTAAAAAAATCTTAATTTAAAATAATAATTAATTGAATTATTAATCATGAGATGGTTATAAAATTATACTCATTTCATTCTTCAGATTAAAGAAGTAAAACTTTCAACTTTATTTCATATTTAAACAAACATATACAATTCATTAATAATTAACAATTGAGAAAAACCATTTCGGAGGAACGATACAAACATATACAATGTTTCATCCAAAATAATTAAAACCCATAAAATTATACCCAAAAAAATATATTGATAATTAATTTTTTACCCTTATATTAGGAAACCTTAGTAATCCTTACATTATAGGGAAACCTTATGTCCTTATCTTACATGGAAACAAAAGTCTATAAATATATGTTAGTTTGATAGTTCATTTCATTTCTTGGTAGATTGATTCATTTCTCTCTTCTTACAAGATGATTTTCAGTGTTTGGAAACAAAATTTTCGGCAAGAAAGTGACAAATTTGATGCGTCTTTGCGTCGATTTAACATCCTATCAATCGATACAGAGTTCCCAGGGTTCCTTTGCAGCACTCCCAGAGACGCACCAGCGGCAGTCGTTTACAATAACCTCAAGTTCAATGTGGACAATACAAAGATCATTCAACTCGGCATCACCCTTTCTGATGACAATGGCAATATTGGAGATACATGGGAGTTCAACTTTTCCGAATTTGATATCAAGAAAGACCCCTGCGTTGAAGAATCTATTACGCTTTTGCAAAACAACGGCATCAACTTTGCCAAGATTCGAAGAGATGGGATTCCCAAGTGCGTATTCGTGCCCAAGTTCTTGGAAATCTTGTCTAAACACAAGAACCTCAAATGGGTCACTTTCCATGGGTTGTATGATTTAGCCCACATCACTAGACTGTTCACCAACCATCCGTTGCCACAGAGTGCCAAAGTTTTTGCAGTGGGTGCAACAAGATATTTTCAAAGTGTTTTCGATGTTAAAGTTGTTGCCAAATACTGCGATGGGTTACTGGGTGGCAATCTTGGGTAAGTAAACTTGCAAAGATTTTGGGTGTGGAGAGACTTGGCGAGGCTCACAATGCGGGCTCAGATAGCTTGCTGACGGCTACTGTGTTTTCCAAGATGAAGGAGAAATTTATGTTTCAAGAAGGATTCTTTGATGGGATTTTATATGCATTGGATGAGAGAATTATCAAGATTCCAAGAAATATGTTGTGGGGCCAAGATTTTGCCAACCGTTGATTCCTCACATTCAATATTTTTGCAGAGAGTTGAATCTCTGCCCCATCCTTGTGCTATTAGTTACTGTGTTCCTGTACAAATTCAACCTAATATGTTCATTTTAATGTAATTGATTAATAAAGTTCAGAGGATTTTTTTTTTCCCCACAAGTTTCGATTTTCTTTATTCTGTAATTCTGTTATGTTCACTTAATTTTCCTTGACATGCTTATTATTATTATTATTGTTGATAGTATTAAAGTAGTGACTGTAAAAGACAAGAAACAGAAGCAAAGCTTGAAAATTAACTTAGCTGTCTTTTTTTAACTTGAGTCTTTTTTTAGCAGTTAAGACAGATGAGTACTTAATAAATATATTGCAACAAAATGACAGAACATAATTAGCTTAATATTTGCTCAAGGAGAATAGGAATATGATATGTATATTTTGACAGTTTCATAAGTATGATGTATTTGAGGATCGAGATATTGTACAGTTTCAGTGGAAAATCAATGTATTCAAATGAATCAAAGCAATCAAGAGATGATTAAGAGGTATTACAAGCTTGTAGAAATCTCACAACAAATGTTCAAACATTTATTATTTTAAAATTAGAAACCCATCTGGCAAACATGATTTGCTAATAAAGTAAACAGATGCTAACTATACTGAGTTCCAGTTACTGTGTAGCTCCATTTTCAAACATTCAATCTGATGAAATAACCAAATTCCAACCATCAAACTCCAAATCAGATGTGTTAAATTTCTAAACTTTTTTCTTTTTTTTTTGTCATATTTTTTTCAAGCAAGTAATCCATCATGCTATCCCTAGTTTTTTTTTTTAAAAAAAAGGTAAAAATACAAAATTGACCCTCTAATTTTCACGTTTTTCCATTTCAGTCCTCTAACTTTCAGTTTTGTCAATTCAGTCCTCTAACTTTCAATTTTTGTCAATTCAGTCATCCGTTACAAATCCGTTAATGCTGCCGTTACTGCTACCAAAACGACGTCGTTTAACGGATGACTGAATTGATAAAAATTGAAAGTTAGAGGACTGAATTGACAAAAATTGAAAGTTAAAGGACTGAAATGAAAAAACGTGAAAGTTAGCGTTTTTGCCTAATTTAATTTAGGCCATATTAAATTAGTTTTCTTTTTCTTATTTTTTTAAATAGTAAAAGAAAAAGAAAATAGGTTACAACCGTTAAGAAAACTAATTTAATATTATATTAATAATAACAAGAAAAAATTATATTCCAACAATTACATTTCAAAATGTAATTTTAGAGATTACATTTCAAGGACAAGGGTTGAAAATCATTGAGGTACCTCTTTTAAAATACGAAGAAGGTGTTGGGATTTGTATGCCCGACAAGCAAATATGTTCGAAACATGATTGATTAATAAATTTGTGATTCTATTTTATTCCATGTATGCATTTTGATTTGCTTTATAAAATTCATGAAAATTCCGTGATTATTTATGTAGCTTTAAATTAAACATATATGTGTATGTAAAATGTTACATGCATATATGCATGGATAAAATTTAAAGAGTAATAATCAAAATTTGTCTATGACTATGATTTGAAGTTGAGAATCTTCAAATTCAAAGTCATAAATACAGTTCATTTCATTATGAATGGTATAGTTCTATCCAGACTATATTATGTAGAAACATAAAAATGAATGTGTTTTATATAATAAGATTATATTGGACATGACCAGATGAAATTTAAAAGTTCTAATAATTTCCGTTAAATAAAGAACATCAATTTTATCATAATGATGGTCATATATGTGATGATCTTAATTCATTATATTTAGCAGACTCATATATCATATTAATTTATTCTTTAATTTACTCGGTATGGTTTTGTATTTATTACATTTCGTAAACCTTGTATTTTGGGAATGAGTTGAATGAATAGTTGGGAATGCTAACCTGATATAATGAAATCCGTTCATAAGATTCTCTTGTTTGTTAGTTCAGGACTTGAACGATTAGCGCGCAAATTCATAAAAGTTATGAATTAATTGTTCACTTGAGAACTAATGGAAGTCAAGGATAAAGATGTAATTGGAGAGGTTAACGGATATTTTATACCTAGCTCCTTTACAAATCTGTTATGGAGGATCATTGCATAGGTAATGACTATATCAATGGACGAATTCTTTGAGTAATTAATTCTATAATTCTGAGAGTACAATTCTGGGTATTTAGTGGAGTTACTCCAGAATTAATAATTTCGTTTGATTAATAAAAGAGTTTATAATTAATCGACGAAATTATTGGAGCTTAGAATTATAGGTCCATCGGTCCCCTCGTCGTCTTCTATCACTGTTCAAACGATTATAATTGCGAGGAAATATAGTTGTGAATTATTTAAAATAATTCTGAATTATTTTACACTCTAATTATTCCATATAGCTCATGTTTGGAAATTATGACAAATGTTGTCTTAATATATATATTAATAGATAATGTATCTATTTATTAATTTATGAAAATTAATATTTAATTAATTTGATTAATTAAATTTTAATTTAAAAGGATAATATTTCAAAAGTTGAAATTTTGATAATTTATTTTAATGAATTATCTTTGATAAATTATGAGATAAATATCAAAGGATTTTAATTTTAATTTTTTTTTTTGAAAATTAAAATTAATAATATCCTTAATGGATTTGCTTGATAAGAATTTGATTTTGAAAAAAGTTAATCAAAAGAGAAAACAAAATCCCTTTTAAAAACGTGAGCATAGGTTGCTGGAAGTGATCAATTGAGATTTTGATAAAAAAAAAAATCAATTTTTTTGAGAGCAACACAAAAACAACAACAATAAACGAGAGCAAGGGTGAGAGAAAAATTTCCTTTTCATTTTTGGTTTTAAGAAAACTAAAAAGAAAATAACCCTAAAGGATTCGTTTTATGTGTTGAGTACACGAATCCTTCACTAAAATTAGAGTGTTCTTCGCATTTATTTTCACGCCCACACGTGCTGTTTGAGGTGATGAGATAAGACGAGGAAGATCGTGGTTCAAAGAATCGTGATACAAAGATATCAGGATCTGCAGATATATTTCTTACTTGAGTTCTAAATATTTATATTATTGATATACTAGAAAATACGGATCCTGTTTTGATTGTTCATGTGAAAATTAATTTTTTTTTTTTTTGTTACCCAAAACACGATTTCCGCTGCGCATTAACTTTAAAAACCAACAGAAGGTACCATAGAACTCATTGGATCACTTGTCAACTGCTCAATCAATTACTTCTTTGAAATGCTAAAAAATGATTTAATTATTTCTTTCATATTTCATTTTCTCAATTAGAGATGATCTAAGTTGCTCGCAAAGTGATCCGGTAGTTTTCAAGTAGTAATATTTAACTTATCATCTATATCGAATCTTGAGAAAAAATAAATAGATAAAAATTAAATTTAAACTTTATACATTTTTTATCTTTAAAAAAAAAAAAAAAAAAAAAAAAAAAAAAAGAAAGAAGAATAAGAAGAAGAAGAAGAAGAAGAAGAAGAAGTCCTCCTTGCCCTGCCGCTGCCATTAGAAACAAAGTAATAGTTGTTTTGATGGTTTAAAAATTATATTGGTTATGATTTTGAACAAATAAGTTCATCTTTTTTTTTTTTTTTTTGGAGAAAATCTACAATATAATGGACGTATCACGTCGTCCGTGCAACAATCTAATAGTCCATTACCACGCATGCTAAAATATCAAAAAACAACTAAAAAGATGGATATTAAATCATACATATCATTTACTAATTTGTTGATGACATTACGTCGCTCATGCCTCCGTTGTACCAAATTATTCCTCTTTTTTATCAGGAGCAATTCAAGAAAATTTGAGGGTTAGACAAATTGTTAAATTTAATTAAAAATTATTTTTTGAAAAAGTTTAAGAATTAAAGGTGAGTGAAAAATAATGTGTAACTTTGCATTCTGTATTTAGTATCCACTTCTTTCAAACTTCATTATAATAAACTAGTAATGCCAATAGAAATAGAAATTGAATTATGCATTAAACGTGAATATTATCTGTGTAAAAAAGTTATTAAAAAAAATCTTAATTCAAAAATAATACTTAATTGAATTGTTAATCATGAGATGTTATAAAAATAGGGTATTTAAAATTATACCCATTTCATTCTTCAGAATCTTCGTAGCTTTAAACAAGTTAAACTTTCAACTTCATTTCATATTTCAACAAACAGGTACAATTCATGTAGTTTATGTTGGGGTTGGTGCTCAGAGCGCCAATTCCCGTTTGTATTTCCTTTTAAATACTTATGTAAAACGTTTTATTATGAATAATACAAGCAGTTTCTATAATATAATATATCTTTTAATATGGTAAAGACATAATAGACTTTAGGATGACTAGTCATGATATTGTTGCAAAAGCGTCGCAACAGACATTGAGTTGTATCATGATGTTGTCATTCTCAGACAGTTCCTGGTCAAGGTTTACACTACTTGATTAGTAAAGTAAACCCGTTGAGATCGGTACATGTCGTATATTGGAATATATGATTCCAATAATTTTTCAATGAACCATGAGTCTCTTGGAGACTCATATAGACGTGTAGGTGTTTATAGCGGATAAACACTGAACGACTCACCGAAGATTCTTGATAGATGGTACACCAACGTCAATAAGAATCTTCACGGGTTGAGTAGTATTTGTGATTCTTAGACTTGAGATACCACTGTGGGCACATGAGACATCTTTCACACTTAGATGACAGTCACGTCACCTATCTATTTAGATCAGACATCCGCATGTTCGTTGGGTGTGGATAGATCCTCAGGGTGTCATATGTGTGTCGAGATAGCATCCGTCAGTTCTGTGTACAGAGCATAGGTAGTTCATATATGATTAGCAATCAGATAAAAACCATGGGCTCGTGGTACATTTTAGAAGTCAGTTCTAAATGTTCTTTTTGAGATTGCTAATAGAGACGTCAAAGAGATAGTCCCTATAGAGAATTGACGTTTACATCTATATCTCTGGCATATATCCGGATACCTGTGACGGATGAATTATACATATGTCATGACCTCGACCTGTATGATTCAGCGAGTTTATATGTGGTCGTCATAATTTACGGATGGGTAAATTATGGACACGAAAGTAGATTTCGTGACAGATTTACCTGAATCTAGAGAGTCTCACTAATGAAATATACTCGTAGAGCACTAGGGAAATATTTATAAATAATATTGATTATTTATAAGTCGTTTAAAGGTTAAACGAAAAATACATGTGAAGGGACCCAATAGTCATTTCCTAATTTTGTGTATTTACATTTAATGTTAGATTTTATCAAATACACATTAATTAATTGTCAAATTGAGATATTTGACTAATATCATAAATATATATGTATTTGATATTTAATGTAAATATAATACATATATTTAATATATTTATATTTAAATAATTATTTAATTATTTAATTATTAAATAATTAAATTAATTACAAATATAAATATCCTAAGTTGTGATAATTATTGAGATGACTTAAAGATGCTTTACTTGACTTGTTGAATAAGTTTTAAATGGTTTAATGATAAAGTTAACAAGTTGTAAATGCATTTAAGTGAAACAAAAAAAAATATCTAGATATTTTTTATTCACCAAATTCGGCCAACGCTAAATGTTGGAGATATAAATTATTTTGTTTCATTTTAGGGTTTGATAAGTTCAATGTACACAAAAATAAACATAAAAGAAGTTGAGAGAGAAGCTTGGAGACTTAAAGAAAAAAGCTTGAAAATCTTTGGTTTTTGTAAGTATTTCTTCAAAGCCTTCAACATGTAAATTGTTTCTAACATGCTTGGCATAATTTTGTGTTGCTTTGATGTTCTCTCTTTTCTTATAGTTTGTGTTTATTTATTTGTGAACTTGGATGAAGGATTGATGCATGTAAGTAAGCTTAAACTTGTTTTAAAAACTTACTTTTGATTCTTTAAAAATCAAGTTGTCATTCTAGAGTTAGTAAGCCACTCCTTGGTGACCTAGAATTGTTCTAGAGTTATTTCAAAGTGGTGAGGCTTGTTTGGTGAAGTATTGAATGGATTAAAGTATTGGATTTTAAAGATTTGGTTAAATTGGTCAATTTGATGAAATTAAAAAATTAGGGTTCATAACCCACTCTAAATTTGGGGATTTTCATATATGTGATGTATTATGGTATGAATATGATGCATGTAAAATTTTAGGTTGATTGGATTTGATCTTGGCTTGTTTTGAACAAAAGGGACCAAATTACAATTAATTGGAAAAATGAGGTGCTCACGGCAATTAGCTCAAAAATTGAGGATTTGTGTGAAATCTGATTTTGATGCATTAGATGTGTTGAAAATAATTTTAGAAATGATTTAGAATCATCCAAAATTATATTTGATAATTTTTGGACTAAAATGATCAATTTACAAAGTTATGAGGTAATTCGGTAATTACCAAGAAATATGATTTCTTTTGTAATTTTTCAGAATTTAATAATTGGATAATTAAATAAATAAGTTTATTTAATTTATCCAAGAAAAATGAAGAAAACCGGAAAATTTTGATTTTCCACTATTCCGCTGCGTTACCGGATTTCCGCCATAAAACCCCTTCAGTTTAACTAACAAACTCATTTCCTTTTCCAATGTTCGTCCACATAATATAAAAACCCACAAAATTATATAAAAAAAATATATTGATAAATTAATTTAATTTTTTTTTACATAATGGAAGCAGGTTTACTCATAACTAATTTGAAGGATTTTGGAGCCTCTCAAAGATTTGATTCGACCATAATATCTCGCTAATGAATCTTTTTCCCTTATATTCACTGTTATATCTGTTGCTTTAAAGATTTAGGAAACCTTAATAATCATTACACTATAGGGAAACCTTATGTCCTTATCTTACATGGAAACAAAAGTCTATAAATATATGTTAATTTGATAGTTCATTTATTTCATTTCTTCTTCGATCGATTCATTTACAAGATGAAAAATATATGGTAAATATTTTTCAGAATATGGAGTGTGAATCAAACCCATATTTGAATTGATATTAAAGAATGAATCAATGAAGTTGACTCGTTTCATATCATGGCTCAAGGATAAGGGTTGAAAATCGCTGAGATACCTCTTTTAAAATATGAAAAAGGTACCATAGAACTCATTGGGTGCTCACGGCAATTAGCTCAAAAATTGGGGATTTGTGTGATATGTGATTTTGATGTATTAGATGTGTTGAAAAACATTTTAGAAATGATTTAGAATCATCCAAAATTATATTTGATAATTTTTGGACTAAAATGATCAATTTACAAAGTTATGGGGCAATTCGATAATTACCAAGAAATATGATTTCTTGTGTAATTTTTCAGAATTTAATAATTGGATAATTAAATAAGTAAGTTTATTTAATTGATCCAAGAAAAATTTTGAAACCGGGAAATTTTGATTTTCCACTATTCTGCTGCGTTACCAGATTTCCGCCATAAAACCCCTTCAAAATGGTATTAGAGCGAGTCTGATTCTTGACACCCTAATATGATTATGCCTTTTAAATTCAATAATTAATTTATTCTTTACTTATTACATGCATGTATTTGTTTAATTTGATTAAATAAATTAAAAGAATCTTTTGCGGAAAATCCCTAATTAATAAGTTTTAATGTTAATTATGTATTTGATGCATATTACATGGTCCGTCTTGTCAATACGGTTTATGAATATTTTTCTGTGACTACATCCGAGACCGTGCCTCTGCTGTGAGGGTGTAGCCGATAGAAAATTATTTATGCCGGATGTATATTAAATACTAGATAAATTCAAGCGAAAGCGGAATCCTGAACGTGCCCAAGCTGTCAGGGTTACGCAAGTAGCTTGAGTTTATCATTGACGAGTTTAACCTTGGCACGTCTCATTGTGAACGTGCACAAGCTGTCACAACGAGAAACGACCATGACTGAAAACCCAGGAGTCACTATTGAGTGATTGACAATGAGTTGTCTACCTGATGAATATACGTAGGCGAGACCGTGCCTCTACTGTGAGATGAAATATATCCATGGGATCCACCTTTCACTATTTGTATTTAATTTAATTATTAAATCTTTGTATTCTGTTTGGGGATTACAGTATTGCATGATTTAGTGGGAGGGATATTTTTAGATTAAAAATTCATGATCTAGTTAATGCTTTTGATATTATATGAAACTGCTTTATAATCTGCTAACCGTTTTTCATAATCTATATGATATATTTGTGATGGCGGCACCATCTACTAATCAATTTGCACGTATGTTGGATGCGAACAAACTTAAAGGCGCTGAGAACTTCGCTGACTGGGACTTGGATTTGAGGATTGTCCTTGATTTGCGATTGCTATGGCATAAGATGCTACACCAGAGGAACTCCAAGTTTTCCAAGCTCGGAAGGATGATGATTTAAAAGTTAAATCATACATCCTAAGTTCACTATATTTGGAACTCAAGAACAATACTATGGCATGTCAGATGTGCATAGTATGATGTCGCGATTACGAGAATCGTTTGAGAACCAAGAACAAGTTGTTTTTCATAAGGTCGCAATTGAACTGTTCCATGCGCGATTGGATGGGGGGCAAGCTGTGAGCTCGCATGTTCTTCATATGATCGATTTGATCGATCAATTGAGGCAACATAATCTCCATCTGAATGACATTCTCGGTATGAATGTCATTTTTGGCTCACTCCCAGCTTCATATCGCCAATTCGTGATGTACTTCAACATGATTCACAAGTTGGATAGGATTCAATGGTGAGATCTGGTATCAAACCATTCCTAACCAATTGGGTAAGGCGTTTAACGCCTATGACCTAGCCGCATATCAAAGTTCAGTATTATTAATAACAGTAAACTACGTTATTAACTCCAGTATTTAAAATATCTTTAGAAGTTTGCAATGTATAATGACCATGCTGGTTTGGACAACAAAGGATCTGATCTTACGTTTATCATATAAATACAAAGAACAGTTCTTAATATTAATACGATAACCTTCTGTATCAAATACAAAAGAGATATAATATTAGCTACACATCCAGGTACAATAACAGCCATATAATAAAAGTGTCCCATTCGGCAATGGATCTCGCATACTCCCACTGCAAGCAACTGCATCCAGAGAGTCTCCACTCCCGAATCGCAACTGCATCTCTCCAGGCTTCAATTTCCTACTTTCCTTCAGCACCTGCAACGAATTGCAAATGTAATAGGACAAGCATAATCTAAAATCCAGGTGGATGAAACGGCTTCACAAGCCAAGATATATCAATAACGCAAAAATAAATGTTCCTGATGTAGATGCTTTCTCCCTCCTAGCTGGGCAATGTAGTCATGACAGTTCCTTTTCCAGTGCCCGACTTTGTTGCAGTGTTGGCACTTGTCGTCAGAAGCCCACTTTGGGCAAAGACCATAGGCAAAGATAGCAAAGCCCAAGTGGGCTTCTGACGACAAGTGCCAACACTGCAACAAAGTCGGGCACTGGAAAAGGAACTGTCATGACTATATTGCCCAGCTGAGGAGGGAGAAAGCATCTACATCAGGAACATTTATTTTGCTAGTTATTGATATATCTTTGGCTTGTGAAGCCGTTTCATCCACCTGGATTTTAGATTATGCTTGTCCTATTTACATTTGCAATTCGTTGCAGGTGCTGAAGGAAAGTAGGAAACTGAAGCCTGGAGAGATGCAGTTGCGATTCGGGAGTGGAGACTCTCTGGATGCAGTTGCAGTGGGAGTATGCGAGATCCATTTGCCGAATGGGACACTTTTATTATATGGCTGTTATTTTGTACCTGGATGTGTAGCTAATATTATATCTCTTTTTGTATTTGATACAGAAGGTTATCGTATTAATATTAAGAACTGTTCTTTGTATTTATATGATAAACGTAAGATTCAGATCCTTTGTTGTCCAAACCAGCATGGTCATTATACATTGCAAACTTCTAAAGATATTTTAAATACTGGAGTTAATAAACGTAGTTTACCTGTTATTAATAATACTGAACTTTGTCATATGCGGCTAGGTCATATAGGCGTTAAACGCCTTACCCAATTGGTTAGGAATGGTTTGATACCAGATCTCACCATTGAATCCTATCCAACTTGTGAATCATGTATTCAATGTAAGATGACCAAAGCCTCATTTTCAGGTGTTGGACATTGTGCCACTAACTTACTGGAACTCGTACATTCTGATGTATGTGGTCCACTAAGTCAGACTGCTCACATTGGTTATTCGTACTTCGTTACCTTACCGATGATCTATCATTGTACGGTTATGTCTATTTGATGCGACATAAATCAGAAACCTTTGAAAAGTTCAAAGAGTTCCGAAATGAAGTAGAAAAACAAACTGGTCAATATATTAAATGTCTTCGATCTGATCGAGGTGACGAATATATGAAGTGAGTTCATGGATTATATGAAGGAGAATGGGATTCTCGCTCAATATATTCCTCCATGTACTCCACAACACAATGAAGTGTCTGAGAGGAGAAATCAGACTTTATTGGATATGGTCCGATCAATGTTGAGTTTCACAGATTTGCTCTATTACTTATGAGGCTACTCTCTTTTAACAGCTGCACATCTTTTGAATAAGATTCCTTCAAAGCTGTTCCTACGACTCCGTATGAGATATGGACCGGTAGGAGACCAAATCTTAGTTATATTAAGGTTTGGGGTTGTCATGCCTATGTCAGGGTGACTCAGCAAGATAAGCTTTCGCCTCGATGGCAAAAGTTTAGGTTTGTTGGATATCCTTCGGAAACAAGGGGATATTGTTCTATGATACCGAGCATCGAAATATTTTCGTAGCTCGCTTCGTAAAATTTCTAGAAGTAGAATTTTGTCAGAATGTGGTAATCATAGACATGTTGAACTTGACGAAGTCCAACCTAAAAACAACGAACCAACGGAGGAACCTGAAGTTTAAGTGGATGAAGGACCTTCAACACACACACTCCGTAGGTCACAAATGGTATCTAGACCTTATGAACGCTTGTATTTGATGCAAGAAAAGAGTCTAGATGTTCTCTTAGTAGAAGAGACAGATCCTTTCACCTATAGAGAATCGATGTTGGACATGAAATTCGAGTTAGACTCAATGCATGAGAATCAAGTTTGGGACTTGATTCCGCTTCCCGAAGGAATTGTTCCTATCAGTTGTAAATAGGTTTACAAAAGGGAGCACAGGCTTGACGGTAAGGTTAAAACTTACAAGGCCCGACTGGTAGCAAAAAGTTACACATAGCGACCTGGCGTCGACTACGATGAAACTTTTTCACCAGTAGCCATGCTTAAGTCTATTAGGATTTTGTTTTCTATAGTTGTGTATCATGACTATGAGATTTGGAAAATGGATGTCAAAACGGCTTTTCTAAATGGATTTCTTGATGAAGAAATCTATATGGAACAGCCGGAAGGTTTTGCGTCCAGCGAAAACTCGGGTATGGTATATAAGCTTAAGAAGTCCATTTATGGACTTAAACAAGCTTCACGAAGTTGGAATATTCGATTCCATGAGATTATTAGATCGTCTGGTTTTCTCAAGAATACGGAAGAATCCTGTGTATATCAGAAGGCCAGTGGGAGCATGGTCGTATTTTTAGTCCTCTATGTTGATGACATCCTAATCATTGAGAATGATATAGGAATGTTACAAAGCGTCAAAGCATATCTCTGTAAGAATTTCTCCATGAAGGACCTGGGAGAAGCTTCCTATGTTTTAGGGATAAAACTCTATAAAGATAGATAAAGGAAGCTGATTGGGTTATCCCAATCAACGTACATAGATAAGATCTTGGAACAGTATAATTTTGGTAACTGTAAGACAACAAACATACCGTTCAGACATGAGATTCATCTTTCTAAGAAGATGAGTCCACAAACAGAAGATGAGAAGGTTAGAATGTCTAACCAACCTTATGATTCATGTTTGGGTAGCATAATGTATGTCATGTTATGTACGAGGCCTGATATCAGTTTCGCTGTTAGCGTAACTAGTATATATCAGTCCAATCCAGGAAATGACCATTGGATGACCATTAAACATATCCTGAAGTATCGTAAAGGTACTAAGGATAAGTTGATAATTTATGGAGGAAGTGAACTGCAAGTTAACGGGTATACGGATTCTGACTTCCAATCGGATCCCGATAATAGAAAATCTACATCTGGATTCGTCTTTACCCTTAACGGATGTGCAGTTTACTGGAAGAGTTCCAAATAGGGATCAACAACGGATTCCACCACAAAGGCGGAATACATTGCAGCTTCTGAAGCTACAAAAGAAGCTGTATGGATTAGGAACTTTATCACAGAATTAGGAGTTGTCTGAAGTATCGAGAATGTGATTCCGTTATACTGTGATAATATTGGAGCCATTGCGCAAGCAAAGGAACCGAGGGCGCATCAAAAGTCGAAGCATGTGGAACGAAAGTACCACATTATTCGAGAGATTGTGTCGTGAGGGAATATTGTCGTGTGCAAGGTACCGGGTGAAGATAATGTAGCAAAATCGCTGACGAATGCCATACCTCCGAAGTTGTTTGATAAACACGTGGAGTCGATGGGTATTAGATACAATCGATATTGACACTAGAGCATGTGAGAGTTTTTGTTGGGGTTGGTGCTCAGAGCGCCAATCCCGTTTGTATTTCCTTGTATATACTTATGTAAAGCGTTTTATTATAAATAATACAAGCAATTTCTATAATATAATATATCTTTTAATATGGTAAAGACGTAATAGAC